>PVHX01018493.1:0-36780 GCA_004024805.1 Geosciurus inauris | reverse complement strand
CAATTCACAATAGCTAAACTGTGGAACCAACCTAGATGCCCTTCGACAGATGACTGGATAAAGAAACTGTAGTATATATACACAATGGAATATTACTCAGCAATAAAAGAGAATAAAATTATGGCATTTGCAGGTAAATGGATGGAGTTGGAGAATATCATGCTAAGTGAAGTAAGCCAATCTCAGAAAACCAAATGCCGAATGTACTCATTGATAAGTGGATGCTGATCCATAATGTGGGGAAGGTCATGGGGACAATGGTGGACCTCTGTTCACAGGGGTGTAAGGGGGGAGGGGGCATGGGGACAGTAAAGGTGGTGGAATATGATGGTCGTCAAAGCCCTAACTTTATGTATGACTGCATATATGTTGTGATTGTATACAACTTACAACTAGAGAATTGATATGTTATCCTCTATGTACAATGAATCAAATTGCAGTGTTATCATGTAAGCCTAAATAGGACAAATAAATAAATTAAATATGAAAAAAAGTGATACAAAGACATATTTGTAGAATTATGTCATTTTGCAAAAACAAAAGTAGCATCTGTGTAAATAGAAGAAATATGTAAGAATATACATTATATTTTTAATAATAAAATGTTTGAACATTGGGAAAAGAAAAAGGAAACTTCTCTTCTAAGACCAAAAGGGATCTTGGCCATGAGTAGAGCCACTAATGTCCAAGGAAACTTTGATTTATCAAAAAGGATCTTGAGTGTTCTCCTGGGAAAGGAAGTATTATATTGGAGATAGAAGATCAGAAAAAAAAGACAGATTATCACTAGTGTCCTTCAGATTTTACTAGTGTATGAAATCTGTTCATTAGCCATGCTTCTCATATCCTCCTAAATGAGATCAACCATGGCAGATTCTGAAAATAAAAAGTAGAAGTAAGCCAAACCCATCCCAACCTACTTCAGTAAAATAATAACAGGCCATTGAAAAAAGGCAGACTGATTTAATTACTCTTCTCCAAACATAACTTGCACTTAAATGCTCTCATATCTTTGCTCTTGCCCCTCCCTCTGCCTGCAGTGTCCACAATAAAAACATTTCAGGATTCAGTTCAAATTCTAAAAGTTTCTCTGATTTTTTTTTTTTTAGGACAAAGAATTCTTCCTTTTGCACAATTCCCATAGCAATTTACCTATGCTTCTTTTTGGCGCTTAACACTTTCCACCTTACATTTGGACTGTTTTTGTACCAGATTTACTTTGCCTACATTTTCTTGAAATCTGTACATCCTCGTGATTGCATACCTTATACTTTTTCTGTCACACAATGTCTGACTCATGGTAAGAGCCAATGAATGAATGAAGACCACCTACCAAAGAGATGTTTAAAACTAACATTAAAGAAAAAAATAAGATAGTCAAGCTACAGTGCATCCTTCTCTGCAGCTGCTGGCTTATGTGGTACTCAAGCCCACAGCTGGGGACAGCTGTGCCAGTTGGGAACTGGCTGAGATCTTAACTACATCTGCAGAATAAAAACACCCAAGTAAGGGTGGGGCTTATTGTACTGATTACTAATTTTGCTTTAAGTAGTTATATATCTGGGAAGTCTATCCACATTTCTCAGGCTTCTGGGTGGGCTTCTGAGCATTAGTACCACTTGTTAGCTACAGTTTGAAGAAGTGTGTTGGTTTTTCCCTTTGTCCCTTTAGAAGAGGAGTACTGCATCTCTGGGGCCTTGAAATTTTCTGGATTCTTTGCAGATAGTAACTCGAATCAAAGCATAGTGAGAATACCTGTTAGAGCAAAGGACTGTTATTTAAGTTCTGCCCTATTTTAAAAGAATTTTACAAAGCTTTCAAAAAGACATGAAGGGAACAAAGTAAAACCATTAATGAAAATAAAAACTAGGTGTAGAATATTAAGATGATTGATGATGAATGTAGAAATTGGTTGATGCAAAACCTGAAGGCTATAAGTTCCTCTATATTTGCTGCAGGTGGACTGAAAATCTGACTTAAAGCTTCCTAGAATCCAGAAAAAAGCCAGGGGTGGGGAGTAATCAATTATTGAAAGCATGAATGTCTATAAGATGAGAATAAACCAATTGCTCAAGGGTAGTATCTCCCATTCTGTGCTCTAAGAAAATTGTATTCAGTGCATTCTATGAAATCTCCTCCATGATGTAGACAAGGCTGTTCTCAATAACATTGAAACAAAATGTAAGAATGTAAGAAACCCAACAGCTAATCCCTGAGCCCCATACAAATCTGATGTTAGGGTGAAAAACTGCGTAGTGAGGAACTGCTGTAGAAAAGCAGTGCTTTTCTCCTGCTCTTGCAACTTCAGCCCCAACAAACTTTTCTGGAGCTGCTACTCAGTGTCAGCCAGGAGTAAGTGTTTCCAGGAACTAGAGAACAGTAAAGTATGTTGAAATCATCTTTATTTCTTCTTCTTTAGTTGGAATGGGCTTGTGCTAATCCAGTGACACTCTCACTCTGACTCTTAGAGCCAAATGGGCCCCAAGGCATGGAACCAAGAGGTGCTGTTCAGAGGACAGGACAAAGACAAGTGCCCTCTGTGTGGACTGAATCTATATCTACCAAATGGCAGCAGAATAAAGTAATCTCTTCATATTGCAATACAATTATTACTTTCCTCAACAAACTTTTACTGAGCTCTTATATTGTATATAAACAGACGAAGAGAGGATAATGGTGCAAAGGAGAACCAGGTGTATGTGTCAGTCTTAGAAAGCTCACAGTCTAGTAGGGCCAATGGAATATCTCAGTCAAAGCCCTCAAGGCCATACATCTGCATCTAGGGTGAGGTCTTGCCTTGACATAGCCTTCCCATAGCCTTCTCAGACACTCATGATACTCTACTTCCAAGGATCTCATTCTTGCTAGCAAATCCCACTTCTCCTGTACAAAAGAAAAAGGAGACAGAAAGTGCAGAGGCCCTAGTATGGCCTTAATGGCAATAGCACCCTGGGTGAGGGAGAATAGTAAGAAACGAGACTGGGAAGATGACTAGGACCAGAGTGCTATGGCCTTGGAGATGACTGTAAGAACTGTCAGTCTGAATAAGCTGAGACATTACTGGGGAATTTTTAAGAAGAGCAGAAACATCTCACTCCAGTCAGAATGGCAGTTATCAAGAATAAAGGCAACACTAAGTGTTGGCGAGGTTGTGCAAGAAAAAGGACATTCATATATTGCTGGTGGGACTGCAAATTGGTGCAGCCAATCTGGAAAGCAGTATGGAGATTCCTTAGAAAACTCAGAATGGAACCACCATTTGACCCAGCTATGCCATTCCTCAGTCTATACCCAAAGGACTTAAAAACAGCACACTACAGTGATAATGCCACATCAATGTTTATAGCAGCACAATTCACAATACCTAAACTGTGGAGCCAACCTACAAGCCCTTCAATAGATAAATGGATAAAGAAACTGTGGTATATATACACAATGGAATATTACTCAGCAATAAAAGAGAATAAAATTATGGCATTTGCAGGTAAATAGATGGAGTCAGAGAATATCATGCTGAGCGAAGTGAGCCAATCCCAAAAAACCAAAGGCCAAATGTTTTCTCTGATAAGTGGATGCTAATTCATAAGGGGGGCATGGGATGAGTAGAGAAACTTTGGATTGGCCAAAGGGGAGGGAAGGGAATAGGGGTATGGGGATAGGAAAGATAGTGGGATGAGATGTCATCATTACCCTAGATACATGTATGATTGCACAAACGATGTGACCCTACTTTAAGTACAACCAGAGGTGTGAAAAATTGTGCTCCATTTGTGTGCAATGAATCGAAGAGCATTCTGCTGTCATGTCTAACTGATTAGAACAAAAAAGAAAGAAAGAAAGAAGAGCAGAAACACCTAGATTTTGTTACTAACTAATGCCCCCAGTCACTGTTTTCAGCATTCACTACAGGGAGGTAAGGGCAGGAGCATCAGGGGTAGTTAGGAAGACATTTAGGATAATTCAAGTGAGACATGATAGAGATTAGGCTGGCCATGATACAATGGGGTGAGAAGGGAGAGCACACGGGATTGGGGAAATAGAAAGGGTCAGAACTGGGCTTCAAAGAAACTGATCTGGCAGTGGGAAGGAAGAAAGGGCTGTGTTCATTATGCAAAGAAATTGGAAGTCCTAAGACAACTTCTCAAAGGTGAACTATAAACCATCTATATTTGAATCACCTGCAGAGCTAGTGAAAATACAGATTCCTGGGTCCCCACATAGTGTTTGAATTAGAATCTTGCAGGAAACTTTGTGATGGATTAGTCTTTTGCTTGCTAAAGTTTGGGAAACACTGGAAACCTCATATCTGAAAATCAACAGTGTCAACTAATGTGAACAGTGTCAGCTAATATTATGAAACGAACAGGTGATTATTAGTTTTTCATCTCTCTCTAAAATAACATCCGTCTTAGTTCTGATCTCTACAACAAAATCTTATTGACTGTGTAACTTATAAACAAACAACAGAAATTTATTTCTCACAATTCTGAGGGCTGGAATGTCCAAAGTGCCAGAATATTTGGTGTCTGGTGATGACCCACTTCTCATAGATGTTTGTTTTTTTTTTTCTCACTATAACTTCACATGGTGGAAGAGAGTAGAAAACTCAATGGAGGTCTCTAATTTTGTTTATGAGAGTTCCACTCACACGTCCTAATCACATCCCAAACCATCCTGCTTTCCAGTAAACTCACCTGGGGTATTAGGATTTCGACATACTAGTTTTGGGGGAAATATAAACATTCAATATATTGCAATATTATTTAATAGTAATACTAAAATCTATTGTTTTGTTACATACACTAGGTACTAGATACAGTCCTAAATAACTTACCAGTAGTTAGGGAAAAATTGTGACAACCTTCCCCTACTCGCATTCTTCCTACCTAGGACAAGTGGAGCCTAAAGAGACTCCTTTGGTTGACTAGTGGGGTCATGGGTGTTGAACTGCCAATTACAGGCTGAGAGGGTACCACAAAATTCTGGTATTTTTTTATTAATACATGATTTTTAAAAATTCTTTCTAATTAGTTATACATGAAAGCAGAATGCATTTCAACTCATTGTACCCAAATGGAGCACAACTTCTCATTCCTCTGGCTGTTCACGACACAGAGTCACATCATTTGTGCAATCATACATGTATACAGGGTAATAGTGTCCGACTCATTCCACCATCCTTTCCACCCTCACCGCCCCTACCCTCCCTTCCCCTCATTCTCTTCTGCCCAATATAAAGTTACAAAAGTCTGTAAAGTGGTAGAGCGCTTGCCTTACACGTATGAGACACTGGGTTCAATCCTTAGCACCACATAAAGATAAAATAAAGATATTGTGTTCATCTTTAAAAAGAAAAGAAAAGAGATGGAGAGAAACCTGAGATGGTCTGGGATAGGCCTAAAGCCTCAGTAGAGAGCAAAAGGCAGAGCAGAAAGGAAGACCTAAGAGATGGCCTGGAGGAGAACCGGAGAGGGAAGATGAGGTGGCAAGGACCAAGAGGGCAACTCTTGGGAATTAACAGAGGTATGTAAGGAGGATTTTATGTTGTGTCATAGAGCCTGTGATGTAAATACCTTTTCCCACTATCCTCCTATTAAGTCTATCAATACAGAAGTCTTTCTTTATCCTCGATTTTGCTTTCTGCAGTTTCAGTTATCTATGGTCAATAAAGGTTCAAAAATATTAGGTGGAAAAATTCCAGAAATAAACAATTCTTAAGTTTTAATTTGCATGCTGTTCTAAGTACTATGATAAAATCTAACTTTGTTCCACTCAGTCAAGGTGGAACATGAATCATCCCTCTGTTTAGAGTATCTACTTTGCATATACTACCCACCTATTCACCACTTAGTTGTTGTTTGGGTTATAAGAATGACCATCGAGGTATTTCAGTGATTGTATTAAGTACTCAGAACTATTCTAGGTATGCACTGGAGATCTTGGAACATATCCGCAAGGATAGGGGGCATATTCTGTCACTGGGTTTCTTTGTGGAGGACATAATGATGGGCTAGGTTCTGCTGTGAGTGAGACAGACCAAGAACAGTGGCTTGCTTGTTACCTCTGGTTTGCATTTCCATCCACTCACTCAACTCCATGGAGCTTGCCACCTCTGCCCATGCAGGACTGTCCTGCTTGCCTCTATACTCTCCCACTGAAGGCCTTCTGGTGTTCACGGAGTCTGTGTGGTAATTTTATTTATTGCTTCAGTGTTTTCCAGGCAGAGAATCTGGAATTAGAGTGACCTTTAGCCCACAGCAGCTGCTGATTTATCACAGGATTTGTTAGTCTCCTCCAGATGTTGATGTTCCTGACATGCAACCATTTAATTTGAAATTGGCTCAGCTGGAAAATTAGCTTAAGGGCTTTTATAGTCACAATTCAAGGCAGAAATTTTACCCTTTTATATAAGCCCAAGGTGCTAGTGGTACAAACCACAATTCAAAGAAGTTTAAATTCTGGACTAGGCAATGTTACGCTATACCAAGAAGAAGGCTAAAAGGTGAGAGGCAAAGTCAGTTGTTCTTACCAGGCGGGTCCCCACTGGGGCTTCAAGAATGGCTTCCAGAACCTGTAAAGAGACTACAGATGTGGGAGCCTCAGCCTAGCTCAGGTGAGAAGAGAGAGAGCAATCCTCGGCACAACAAGGGAGCATATAAATTTGCTCCTCTACTCTACCCTGAGCTCCAGAGCCACTGCTGCTGATTAACTGCCTGCCAGGTCAGACTTTCCATCATTAGGTGGTCCAGGATACCTGTCAGAGTCCCTAACCTATTTAGTGCTGTGTAAAACTTTCAGAGTCCTCACCTTGTCCTGGAGCCCTGCCAGGTAGAGGTGGGTGGTAGCGGCTGCTGCTGTGAGGAGCAGTTAACTGTGTTAGGAGACTCAGGTTGCTATTTGTCATCAGAAAACTGGGCATCTAAAGTGAGGATGAACTCAGAGATAAAATAAAGTTCAGATCTCAATGTGCCTCCGCCCCACCCCTGGGGCTGGGGTTCTCCTGCCTTGATGGACAGCTGCCAAATCCAGACAAAGTCAGAGCTCAACAGAGGGGAGCTTCTAAAAGGAACAACATCCATTGTATTTAGGACTTTAAAAAAAAGGAACAACTGGTACAATATCACACAGTGTAATCTCTGCTACTTGGGAGACTGAGGCAAGAGGATAACAAGTTTGAAGCCAATCTGGGCAACTTAGCAAGACTTTGTTTCAAAATAAAAATAAAATGACTGGGGAGATAGCTGAGTAGTAGAGCAACTTGCCAAGCATGCATGAGAGCCTGAGATTGAAACTTGGGTTCAATCCACAGCACCACAAAAAGCACAAATGAACAAACACTGGAATACACTCAAAGGAAGACTTCAAAATAAGAGGAACAGAGATAGCTGGAGAAAAGAAAGTCTTGGATGACAGTTCAGAAGTGGATGACAAGAAGTAAAGGATGTGAGGAGTTATTTCAATGCTAATATTTTATACCAGTGGAGAAGACCACCCGACTTATTCTGTGGGGCCAAGTGAGAAGGTCATCATTCAGCAAATGAAAGCCACAGAGAGGTAGATTCTTAGGTAAATTGCTTCTGCATGTGTCTACACACATGCATGTACCTTTGGTGTCCTTCTGATCTATGATCCTAGAACTCAAGTCTACTCCCAAAACATTTTTTACCTTTTATGTGAAATTAAGTCTCACTCTGGTCATTTGATAAATAAAGATAATAAAGTTTTCTTTACTGGAAGACTGAGAAAATGTGAAAGACACCATGTGTTCAGAGTTTCAAATCTTTTAGAATGACAATTAGTGTCTAAATGCAAAATATGTGTTTTTCATTTAATTATATTAGGGGGCATGTTAGGCAAATTATGCAGAATAAAAGAATTGGATAGTTTGGATATTTTGAAATATTTACCACAATTCTACAGGCGAAGAAGATTCAAGTTCCTGAATTTTTTCCCCCTTGAATTTTCTGCATCTGGATTTATTTGTGTTGGAATAAATGCCCACTTCCTGACCCAAAATTCTTCATGGTAAAAATGAAGCATCCACCCAAGATCAGCATCTTCACCCCAGTGTTGGTCAAATGAGTGAGTAAGAGGTTTGTTACACAGGAGTTGAGTCTACCAAAATCTACCATTATCATAGCCTGCACATAGTCAGGCTATTAAAACTACAATGTTAATTAAAGCAGTGTGATGATAATGTTGACTGGAGGAAGAGTCACTCATTATCCAGAGGTATTGTCCACACTTGCCAAACATCTGGATTTGGTGGAGAAACATCTGAGTGGTTCAACTGACTTTTTTTTTCATTTAGATGCTCTGGTGTCATGTAGGCCAAGCCTCAGTCAAGCCTTGGATGGAAAACTTGGCAGGAAAAAAAAAATGAATTACTTAATGCTAGCGTATCAGTCTAAAAAGAATAAAGAGTTTTCATTTGTGATTGTCATGATGCAGGAGACACTGGAGGAAAGTCATTCTTCTAAATAAGACAGTGAGTAATGACCAGGCAACAGGAATAATAATGAGCTAAACTCTGAGACATCTTTCACAATTCAGGCAAATGATTAGTAAATTAGGAAGCCATGATAATGGTACAGAGTGAACTGGGAATCATTTTAGCACATATTTGGAAATTCTAATACACAAAGATGAGCAGAAAAAGTTACCTATAATCTTGAACCTGAAAAGGTATATGGAAGAAACCACTTTCTGAAGAATCCTGGGAATCAGGATAAAATAAATACTATTAGACTAAGCTGGGAAAGGAAAAAAGCATTTTTATTTTTTTATATTATTTCATTAGTTTTCATTAAAACTTCTTTAGCTGGGCATGGTAGCACAGGTCTATAATCCCAGCAACTCTGCATGTTGAGACAGGAGAATCACAGGCTCAAGGCCAGCCTTAGCAACTTAGTGAGGACCTAAAAATGGCTAGCGATATTAAAAAATTAAAATTTAAAAATGGGATAGGGATATAGCTCAGTGGTAAAGTGCCCCTGGGTTAAATCCCCAGTATCCCAAACCAACAAAACAACAAACAAACAAACTTCTTTTATCTGCTGAGGATAGATAAGCTTCATTCTCCTGCAGGATGTAAGGGGTATAGGCATATACACTGTAACTGCATCTCGAGGGGCATGAAACTCTTAGAGTTTGACAATTTGGTTGGCACTGCCATTATGCAGCTTTATTAGAGAAGGAAATTAATAACATTATTCCTTTTTAAATTCATCCTTCTTTCCGGGTCATTTCTATAGCATCTCTAGTTAGCACAGCTCTTGGCATACTCTCTCCATTCTGGAAGGTAGGAATCTTGGGTGCTGGTTTCATCCATCCCATGTCTTGCAATCACACACTCAATTTCTCTGGATCCGTTTCTTCATCTTTAAAGTGGGATTGTTGAATTTTATTACTTGAATGGTAGCATCCAGCATCATTTCAACTAGAAGTTAAAATCCTTAAGAATTTAGACATTTTAAGATAAAGAAGCAACAATGAGAATTTTAAAATGCATTTTCAAAGTGATATTTCTGACTCAAAGGCAAGGGCAACCCAGGACCTGAGCCCCATCATGAAGACTAGGTCAACACCTAGTCTTCTAGGCTGTGAGGTCACAGGTAAAGTGACATTGGGGAAAATACTAGACCCAGTGTACTTCAAGAAATACAAATGGAACATGCAAAAGGTACCAACATAGAAAAAGCAGACCCCAGTGTGGGCAGGCAGTGAACACATGAATGATATTAAGAGATTATAGAAAAGTGGGTGGAGAAGAATAAAATGAGATTCAGCTTGGAAAAATGCAGAGTAATGCATTTGGGAGCAAGTAACCAGAAACACATGAGTTTGTAATGTACTGCGGCAACAGAATTAGCTGGAGACTGAATCATCGTGACAGTAAATAGAAGATGGTTGATCTCTGCACCCCAGGGAAGGCCACACCTAGAATTCTGAGTTCAAATCTCCCCCTTTGAAAATAAGGAATAAGAAAGAAAAATGAAAAAGAGGTCAGGGGAGTGTAGAACTAATAATTAGGGAAATAAAAGTGTTTGGCTTACGATGCATGGGCTGGCTGGTATCAGGCTGTGACAGGAACACAGAGCATTGTGGATTCCAGTTTAGAAATTGCTATGGAATTAAGGTATGTCAGAGGAGGGTATCTTGAAAACTTATTCCACCCACCACCCTCCATTTTATAGAAGAAGCCAAGACTCAAACAGGTGTCATTTGTTAAAATGACTTCTAATGGAAGCAAATGTGAAAGCTCCTAGCTCCTGGTTATGGGGCCCAGTAGTCTGTGAATGTGAGTCACTTGTGATGCATTCTTGTCTTTGAACCTGAGTTCACTCTATCCTCATCCTGACTCCCTTCCCTCAGGTCCTTCTGCCTGTTCTTCCCGTTCCCTAAGGATGGTCCTCCATAGGCCCATGTTTCCACCTATACCATGTATCCCTTCTCAGCTCACAGAGAAGGGCTAGAAGGAGACACGTGCCGAAATCTCTCTCCTCTCTGCAGTCAGTGTTAGATTTCCCTCCTACCTGTCCTCTTGGGCCTTTGTTTTTAAAGGTCCACGAAGGCAATGGTCACACCACATTGCAGATCTGTTTCTGCTTTCACGCTTCTACCCGAGGGGAGGGATGTCTTGGTCATCCTCAGGCCTCCATTGCTTGTTATGAGGCCAGACATAAACAAAAAAAATTTTTCTGTCAGTGTGATATGGATGAAATGTTCTGTTTTCTCCCACTCTTTCAAAACCCCTGTCTTCAAAGCAGAGAGCTTTGAGGAGGTAATGCATGTGAGGCCTCCACATTGCTGATGCTGGTGTTTTAAATGCTACATCACTTGCTACCCTCAGATACCTTATCAGAGCAAAAGTCCTTTCCATCAACCAAATCTAATCAACCCATGAAAATGTAGTCACCCTCCCACCAGTACCACAAACTGATTGGCCAATTCTATCATTCAGCTTTTCCTCAAATATGTTTTAAATAACACTATATTTCATAATATATTCATCCACTAAACAAGAATTCTTATGGTAAAATAAATCAGAAACATTTGGCTACACTAACATAACTTGCTTTCTTTTACTGTTCAGTGTATTGTGAATTGCACCCAGTTTGATCTCAGAACACTTTTCTGAATCTGTCAACATGTCATCTTCAGACATGTTTTATGGACAAGATTTTTAAATATATCAAGTTTTCTAGCTAAGGGACAATACCATGTACTCTTGTAGTACTATAATAGCCAATGATAACTGTTTGTCAGGCCCTGTTGCAATAACATATACATACACTAAGGCAATGATCATATATAAACTTATTTAATTCTCATATTTCTATAGATACAATTATTGTCCCCATATTACAGATGAGAAAACTGAGGTGTAGAGAGGTAAAGAGACTTACACCATCACACAGCTGATAAGTAACGGAAGCAGAATTCAATTCTAGGACTTCTAACTCCAGTGCCCAGCCCATCAAGCTAAAATTGTCATTCCAGTTGGCTTCTAGTGCTACAGAATGAGTCCAAATGCTTATGGCATGCAAACCTTTGAAATATTTTTTAAAAACTCATGTGCTCTTTCTGAAGCCTCTCTTCATGAATATTCAGCCATTCTTCCAATGACAAAGTCTGAAATTCTTTTGATTTCTTGATGATTGGCCTCTGAACCACGGAGTGGATTCCATGTCCTCATTAAGGTTAAGTCTTAGAAGTAATCCAGCCAACCTGATGTGATTCAACTAATGCTAAGAATAGCAAACTAGTGCCACATTCTAGAAACACATAAGGTTTTAAGGACAGGAGGGGGTCTTTTTGATGTGTTTGTCTTCTCAGGGTAACCATATTGAGCTATTGGCCCATGTTTAGCTAAATAACAACCAAGCTCAACAAAGCACCAGTTTGAGAAATATTTCATGAGATCCATTTATGAGAAAAAATAATAAAAGATGAGTAAAGACTGCCCTCAGCCAAATGTTCCCACTTAGGAAAATCTGCAAGTATCATATAGACCTCATACGGGACATTTCCTGCCTCCCGATTTTAGTTACGACCCTCCATTGGCTAACTGGCAGATGCCAGTCCATTCAGGAGGGAATCATGAGGGGGCACCTGCCATGGCTTGTAAGAATACTCTAGGAAGAAAAACTTTCTCTATCAGTGTCCTCACTGACTTAATATTAGAAGCGGCATGGAAGGGAAGACAAGAGAAGGGACAAAATGATGTCTTAAATTAAGAATTAATTTATGCAGGTACAGAGAGGTATGTGAGCAGCCCAGTCAACAGGGGGAACATAGCTCTTTCTCCCTTTCCACTAGAACCACTTAATTCAAAAGAGCAGGTTGTGACCAATTCATCACCTAGAGAGAGTGGTCAGGCCTCTGCTTGAATGGGAATTTCCTCCCTTGACAGATGGGAATTGAGCTAAAATTTTTCCTCTAATTACTAATTATACCAGAGAAAGGGGCTTTATGGCCAGAGTCCTGGAAATGTGAAATTTGATCACTAGAGATTTGCAGTAAAGATGGAAGATTGATGTGTGATGTTGGACAGCTGGCATGGAGGCCCATCGGGCCAGGGGGCCAGCAGCTGCTCACAGCAGATTTGAGAGAGAGGGAGGAGGATCCGGGAAAGGGGATCAAAAATGGATCTGGGAGAAGAGAGATAAGAAGAACCATGTTAACAATTTTGCTTCCCCCTCCTCCCTTTTCTGTCATTTCAAATAAGAACATATTAATCCTCTGAGTTTGAGATTAGGGCCAGCAGTTGGCAAAGCCTGTTCTTGCACAGAAGGCAGCTGCTGGGACTGAAGAAGGTACCAGAAGAGGGAGCTTCAGGTGGGAATCTGGACAGCACAATTAACCTTTGCCCTGAAACCCATCCCACTACATTCCCACCACTCACAAAGGAGACCATGACCCCGAAGATCATACACTCAGAACACTCCCTAGCATGGTGATGCTAAAGAGGTCACTGGTCAAGAGACCAGCTGCAACGGAATCTCCTGACCTTCTGGCTACAATGCAGATTCCTGGATCCACCCAGGCCTCCAGAGTCTGAATCTCTGAAAGTGGAACTGTCCACCTCCTCAGTTACTTTCTCTCACATCATCTCAATTAATTTCTTCTTCCCACCTAAATCTGCAATGGTGCCATCATTTATTTATTTTCTGTCTTCCCCATGCTCAGATATGTTCCAATGAAGCAGGAACCACCTGCTCGGAGGTATCTAGCACATACAAGAGTCTTAATAAATATTTATTGAACAAATAAACAGGTGAATTGATTAAGAGGGAGAGAGATGGGAAATTCAGAGAGCCTGCCTTCATTAGGCAGGCTGAGCTGAGCCCAATTCCTACTGGCCCTGGGGATCCTCATGCCATGGTCAGGGTGAGCCCAAAAGAAAGGAAGTTGCTCCCCTTGGATGTGAATTTTGTACAAACAATGCACCCATCATACCCAAACCCACAGGGCAGACTCTTGCAGGGAAACCTCACCACAGCCAAACACGAAGACCCTCCACTAGCACCTAGTCAGTCATGGACCTCCTCATGCACCTCTCTCTCTGAAAAGCCCTATTTCACACCTGCCATTATTCTTAAATTGACCCTGAGTCATCAACATCAGGCCAGCGGAACCATGTATCTAAGAGCTCTAAAAGTCATGACCACTGCTGTAGGTCACAAAAACAATCAAAAGGGGCAGGGGAAGCTAATTCTGGCCTTTCTACCTCATAAACTTACTATATCTTTCAATCTTCCATTGTCTTTGAAGTTTATTCTCAAAGCCACTACATGCTCCTATTTTACTTATTTTAGTACCCATTTTAAGTAATACAAATTATACTCAATCTTTTTGTACCTTAATAATAAGGTTGTTATTATTAATATTGCTATATAAGAAGATGACTAAAGTATTCACAAATGCAACGTATTGAAAAGTAACTCTTTTAGGCACAGTGCCATCACAGAAGCCTAGTCTACTAAATTATTCTTTAAAATCCTCGCTCCCGTGCAGTACACATAGTCTTTGCTTAGTCTTAAGGACTTATATAATGTGAAGTTCAAGGGTCCTGGGCTATTGGATTTTTTTCAGGGTTCCAAAGAATCATATAACCTCAGTCCTCCCTCCTCATTGTATCATGGAAGAGCAAACAGATCTCCAGGCGTAGGGAGTGATATGGCGAGTATTCTCATTTTTGTCTTGAAGGACTCTTCATAGAAATCCCAGTTCTCAGGGTAATAACTTTGAGCACTGAGGTAGGGCCTTGGTGTCATTACCTGATATTTCTCTTTCTCGTTCTTGACTGATTAGATATTAAATCCCTACAACACTGAGACTTTGGGTGGTTTCAGAAGTGTCTGCATGTACTTCTGTCATTGCACTATGATCCCTTCATCCTCAGGGCAGCTCTTGTCATGGAGGCTGTAAGCTCACCATTACGGTGATGAGGGTGTGGAGCTAACTGACCATCTGAGTTTGACCTTGCTTCTTTGTGTAAGAAATTCCTCCCCCCACTCCACCACCTTAATGGGTAGAAGAAGGAGGTCCTAAGCCTCATTCCTGGGAGGGTGACTTTGCACTTCCCAAGCACTGCACTGGCCTCTCCCACTGCCCTCAGAGCCATTTTGATGGGCTGTGTCAGCCCCAGCCACCATCAGCACAAACAGGAAAGGATAAAGAAAGGGACTATGAGCAGGTCCTCTCCCCTCATTTGCCAAGGGAAAAAGATTAACAAACATCCCCTGGCACCAGAATAGGAGCCAACAGAGCCCTAAGACTTATGTGGCATCACTTTTCTGTTGGGGCTGAGGTGCTTTGGCATTCATGGAAGAGCTGGACCCCATGTCTGTTGTGTTTTATGTATCTGCTCTCAAAATATATCTGAGAGTTAAGCAGAATCTAAGAATATTGTCCCATTTCAAGGGTAGAACAAGCAGGAGTGCCTTTTTCTCTTTTCCATTCAGGGAATTCCTCTTCCTTCCTCAAAAAGGCAGCTCCTTGGTAAGTCCTTCTGGGATACATTTTTAAATCCTCCTACAGAGCATCCTGAAAGACATGAGTCTCCTTCCTGTGTGTCCCCACAGTTTTTCAGTGACAAGCGTGTCCCATCATGGAGTTCTAATCATCTTCTTTAGGAGTCCATTTTCTCAGACTGTGCTCCTTTACAGATCAGGGGGCAGGTGTTCTTTATCCCTGTAGACCCTTCCCCTCCTCACGCCTCCTCTCTACCCCTCACCTCCAAGTCTAGTTGTAAAGCCTGGCACATCAAAGATACTCAAAAAACAGGGTGGGATTGGGAGAAAGAAAAATATATGGCTTACCCAAAGTCACAGTAAGTCAGCATCAGAGTCCTGACACTTTGTGCCATACTCGATTCTAAGCTAGGCTATCATGATGCTTATTTGATAGTCCACAAAGAATGACATGTTATTTTTTAAGAATCATTTTACTACTAAAGAAATGAAGAAAAATAGAACTTAGGCCAGTTGATTCTTAAGTATCATTAGACAATGGCTTACAGGCTCCATCTAAGCTTTAAATCAGGATTATTTTCAGGTCTAATGGAAATTACATGGTGGCTTTGACTTCATAGGGAAGGAACTTAGAGCTAATCAACCTCGGGAATGCCACCATCTGAGATGCCAAGGCAAAAACAAAGGAATGCAATCGATTAAGAGTCTCCTGTCAAGAATGTTCCAAGGTTGTGATGCTGCTGAGATGAGATGGATTGGAATCTCAGCCACAGGCTTAATTGCTTTGCAAGGGACCACAGCTGTTCCTGCAGGGGAAATCAGGGAGAAATCCTGTTTTCTTGCTTTCAACTTTTTGTTGACCTTGTTAGAGACTGTTTTTCAGCAGCCTGATGTCTGTACCCATCACAAATGGTCATTTCTGCAGGGTCCTGTATCTTGTCTTTGTTTTTCATCATGTTTCCAGCACTTAGTGTAGTGCCATGAATGTGGTACTTGCTCAATGAATTAATGAAGCCACCAAAAGTAGAGTTTAAATAGTTCCCTGACACACAAGAGAGATGCCCCCTTTCTATTTCCACCAAGATTCTCATTGGCCCTTTCTCTAGAATATAGGAACATAAAGAAAGAAAGAGAAATAGATTGAAAACCATTTTAATTTTGTTCAGCCTATAACTCTATGTTATATCCATGATCAAAGCAACTCTTTTCCAGAACCATTTTTCCTCTCCTATAATAACAACTGACCCCTAAATAAGAAATGACTTGTCAAATATATGGAAACTCTTTGGTCTTTGAGATGGCTAAAATGACCAATGCCTAACAGAACAGGGGCATGTATGGACTTTGCCAGAATTTGGACCCATGGGGTAAAATCTAGAGAGTTATTGGCTTAAGTGGTGTTAAGCAGAGCCTATGATTGGAAAATGAAATGAAATAGAATCTCCTCATAGAATCAAGAATAGCCAGGCATCGTCCTAAAATAAATAGGCCCAAGAAGCATGGGTGGCAGCGGCTAATCCTCAAACCTGTTCTTCCCCCTTTATTTCACTTAGGCTTCCAAACATTTGTCTCTGCCTTCTGTCTGTAGCCTTACACCCAAACACGTTTTAAGACTTTCTGCCCTTAATATTAACCAATTTGCTGAACTCCTTTTAAAAATCCAGTAAAGTATTGAAAAGCTCTGGTTCAAAATGAAAAATTTTTTACTTTGATTCTTCTTTGTTGTTAAAGGCTTTCTACCCTTAATAAATTTAGAAATTGGGATCATCTTTTCCTTGTGAACAAAAATATTTTTGTTTCTTTTATTATAAGGCATGGTAATGTTTTTACCTTCACTAGCAACTCAATACTCCCTGGAGTGAAGAAAATGATTGGTTTTGCTTGGTTCCTCTGAGTACTATGGTCACTTTAGTACTTCCCAAAGTTTTCCTGTCCATAACACTGTAGAAACTTAAAGAAAAGGAGTATATTCCTTAAAATATATATCTTCCTAGAAGAAGCCTAAATATTAATAGGTTAATTAATATAGCACTTTATAACTTACAAAGTATGACATTAACTCTCTGACAATTGATCCTTATGATGATGGCATGATGTGTAGTTCTGTAATGTGTAGTTCAGTAATTTTCCCACCTGAGAAAAGGTAATCTAAGTATGTGTTGCTATCAATGTGTTCAGGTTGAGCAGGGAATAAGAAGGAGAGAAAGACTATCTTCCTGAGAGAGTAGGTCAAACAAAGACTCCAAGTCCTTCATCACCACAGTATGACAGCAGAGAGGACAGAGCAGGGAAGATATTTAAGGACAATTATTTCAATCTGAAGTGTTTGAGTTTTGGATTTGACTTCGAAAGTAATGACAAATCATTGGCCTGGTTTTCATCATGTCTCAATTCTGAGACCAATGACTGAGGCGCTCTTTCTATGTCTATTTTTGAGTATTGTGTAAATATTCATTTCAACCTGCCACCTCCCTCTGACAGAGCCTCACAGATGAAGTGGAAAACAAATTCCCCAGGCATTTGTGGTTATTAAGGGCCCCGTGGTAACTTTTACAAGAATTGAGTGATTAACATTCACAGTCTTGGCCTTTTTCCAGCACAGAGAAAAGACAATGTGCCCCATCACTGCCTGCTTGGCCTGCAGTTTCCACCGGGTCTGTTACACAGAAACACAGTGCAGGTACTTAGACCCTGCAAGACTCAGAGTAGAGTCACCGTGAAAATTTCATTCTCACTATGTTTTAATTTAGGACATCTGAGGACCACCTGGATGCAGGAAACCAAATTTACTCCTACCTTCAAAGGAGTGAAGAATCCAGGCTTAAGAATAATTCACTTCAATAAATTGGAACTTCACTTGCCTGGGCTTTGTAGAAGCAACACCTTTCTCCTCACCATGAAGGACGTTGGGCCAGGGCAATGAACAGGTGCATTCTCAGAACACCTGGCAAATACCTGTCACTTCACTTTGTCTTCTAAAGAGCAGTTTTAAAGCTAAATATCACAGTAATATTTTAGCTTCTTTAGAAATATATCCCCCTAGAAGCCCTCAACAACAACAACATCATCATCATCATCATCATCATAGCTAACAAAATAAAAGGCTCAGGACTCTTAAGTTATTGGATCAAGTGTGGAGAAGAAGAAGAGAGTAGGAGGTACAGAAAAGAAATTTTTCCAAGCCTTGGATGCACTCAGATATCATGTGTTTTAAATTTCAAATCTTCTGGCATTCCAGTTTGCATATCCTTGGGGGAAAATGAATTATTGTTAGTATATGGACATTAAATATCACTTATTTTATTGAGTGACCTGAGTTGGGTATAAATGAGTCTGAAACAATATAAGTTTCAAATTATTCAAGGTTCACAAACAAAGGGAAAACATTATGTAGAACAAGGAAAAAATACACTACATAAATGCCTAGGAATAAAGTAACACCTTGGTGGTAGTAATTAAATTGTTAGTGAAAAACCAGATGCCACCCTAAGGTTTCGACTTTGGAAAGTAAATGGTGGTTGGAAGAGCTTTTAACTTGTTTTTTCAGTAGAAAAATTAGAGAAGAATTGATGGTGATTAGTCACAGGAGTTAATTCCCTGAGATTTTTAATTGTTAATATTTAACAAAGACATACAGGATGCACATTTATTCTCTAAGGATAAGAAAGCTGACAAATCTGCATTGATTTTATTTCTATTACAAACATTTTTGAGAAGTAAACTCCTTTTAGCAAATGCTAATTTTCTCAGTGGCTGCTTGGCTCTTTTGCTAAGTGAATTCTTTATTTTGCTATGAACTTCATTTAAAATATCCCTGAAAGTCATTTTGCTGAGGGTTTTCACCAGGCCTCCTACAAAAATGATGCCCTCTCCACTGATTTTGACATAGTGTTTCTTACATTTCCCTGTCTTACTTCTTCTCCTCCCACCAATTTCTACATCTCTTTCCAGGTTGTTTGATCACAAACCTAATAAACACAAGCACCTATCTATAAAATATTTTCTATCATTATAGATTCATCACAGTTTCATCAGAAAACAAAGCCACAAACATTTGTAAACTTGAGCATCAAGACAAGGCCTAGGAGATATTACTTGATGTTTTTTTCTTTTCACTATTGACCAATAAAGGTAGAAACATTTTTGCTTGTTTCCTGAATGTTATTGGGCTTAGCCCAATTTCTGTAGCATAAACCTTTGATTCTAATTCCTTGTCATTCAAGTCAGTGTTCAGTGTGTGGGCATTTGCCTCATAAATAAGGGGCTGTATCTTCTTTATATTTCAAAGCAAAACTTTCACCAAAGTTGAGCAGTGCATTGGGTACCATATTTGAATGCAAAAAAATTCTCAAGTGCAATTTTCTTAGAGAAAATGACATTATGAAAAAAAAGTCAAATAAAATCATCTGGAAAAAATAGACCCAAATTCTTTTTGCAAACATCTATACATTTCTTGTCATTCATTCATTCATTCAACAAATGCATATATGAAAAGACCAATTGTGATGGACTCTAAAAAGGACTAGGCACAGGGGGAGACAGAGGAAGGAGGAGCAATTTTAAACATGGAGTACAGAGTAAGACCTCTCTTTGAAGGAGAGAGTTTAAATATAAAGACCTGGAAAAAAAACCAGAAGAAAAATATGTGAAAATAATCAAAGAAAGATCCTTAGATGGAAGGGAACTGGCACCTGCAAAGGCCCTCTGGCAAGATAGTTTTGTGGCATGTTGTAGAAACAGAGGCTCCATGCAACAAGAGCAGAGCAGGCAAGGGGAAAAAGAAGACAGGAAGATCAGTGAGGTGGTAGGGAACAGGTCACATTGCACCTTAGAATCATGGTTAAAATTTTGAATTTTGAGTAAGATGGAATGCTAGTTAGTTTTGGGGGTGGGGAACAGGGGCTGACTGCAGTTTTTATTTGGCTACAAAATTTATCACTAGGGAGAAGGGGTGTGGAAATAAGACAAGCTGCCAGAAGACGACTGCAGTCCAAGAGAGAAATGATGATGGTTCAGACTAGAAGGAACACCATGGGGGTACAGAAGGATGATTAAATTCTACCTGCACTGGGAGGAAGAAGCGGGATGTTGCTTTAGAGTGGAGATGAGAGAGAATTGGAAGAGAAGAAATAAGCATAATGTCAAGGTTTTGTTTTGAGAAACCAGAAGAAAAATATAGAAAGAACAAAGTCATGGGACTGTTGCAAATTTAAGAGTTCTATCTTGAGCAAATCCAGTTGAAACTGCTTACTGACCCCTAAATAGAAAAAAAAAATATATATATATATATATATATATAACACATATATGTGTGTGTAGTTCAAGAGCTACAATAGATTAGGGCTTCAAATTTGGGAGTCATCAGCATAGGAATGGCATTTGAAGTCATGATTCTAGAATGAAATTACTTAGAAGTAGTGTAGTCAAAGACAAACTCTAAGGAGGATGGAGTCCCAGAAACCCTAACATAAAAAGAGGTACCAAAAATGAGGAGAAAGAAAAAAAGTACCAGATGCCAAGTGAAGTGTTTCAAAAGAAACCATGCTAAATAAACATAAGTGGAGATGAGGACTGAGAATATGTCCACTTAATTTCATGATGTGAGGCCACTGCTGAATTTGGAAAGGTCGATTTTAAAGGAGTAGTGGGGCTGACAGCCACACCAGAGTTGGTTCAGAGGAGTCTAAGAAGGAAATAAGATGGACAGAGATTTAGTCCTTGGAGGAGTTTCCCTATTAAGAGGAGCAGAGCTGAACAGCAACATCAAGATGGGTAGGGTATTTTTAAACAATGGAATATAGTATAGTTCCTTTGTATGCTGACATGAATAGTTTAGCAGTGAGGAAAATTTTGATAGTGTATGGAAAAGATGAAGAATTTCAGGAGAGATGCTGTATTTGTTTCCATAAACAAAGTACCACAGACTTGGTGGCCTGCACAAGATCAAGGTGTCTTCAGGGTTGGTTTCTTTTGTAGCTTGGTTGTAGATGTCTGTCTTCTCCCTCTGTCTTCATACAGTCTTTCCTCTGTGCATGTCTGTGTTCTAATCTCCTCTTCTTATAAAGATATATGGGATTGGAGATACCTCAACGACCTTATTTAACATTAATTACCTCTTTAAAGACCTTGTTTCCAAATACTGTCACATTCTGAGGACTTCATACATGAATTTGGGGGAGACGCAATTTACCCATAATAGATGCCTTCAGGTAGGAGACAAGGGGTGGGCTCCAGTGCATATGCAGAAGGTTTTAGCACATCTATAGCCAGAAGACAAATAAAAAATAATACAGGAATATAGTCTCACAGGTTTAATGTTTGGAGTGTATACCTGAGGAGATGTTAGAGGTGTCAGGAGGAAAAAAAGAGGAATCACAGTCATCTGGGAGAGTGGTGGAGGGTCTGATAAAAGGAAATAGACTATAATTGCTGGGCAGTACTAGGGCCCACCTGAAGTTAGCAGCTATGATTTAACTTGAGACCAATACATAAGTTTGTGGGGTTTTTTTCTCCAGTTGTGTTCAGCTGCTTGGGAATGGGATGAAGTAGTCAGACATTTGGGTTAAGTTACAGTTGTGATTTTTCTAGAAAAATGTGTTGGAAGGAAAGAGAGAATACAAGTTGAGTGTGTATACAAGGTCATGATAATGATGAACTATGGAACTAAAACCAGGAGATAAAAGAGGAGATAATGAAGGATGACTGATATCAGAACAATAGGGCAAATGCCATAATTTTATTCTCTTTTATTGCTGAGTCATGTATCCCTAAGTAGAATAAATAAATTTTAAAAAATAGGGCAAGGCCTCTTGTAGTGTTGGAAAACTGCTGGAGACAAGAGACTAGAGAGAGTGAGGAGGGAAAGTATAGAAATTCAGCAGGTTAGACAAAGGGGAATGAGGGGGAAAGGAGAGGGATAGGAAAAGCAGAAACAGTGGAAGGAATGTGACATAATTTTCATATATATATATGTATGTATATATATATCAAAGTGAATCCCGCTATTGTATACAACCACAGGACTAGAATCCTAATTAGAATATTCCATGCTTATATAATTCTATCAAAATGGATTCTACTGTTACATATAACTAGAAAGAACCAATAAACATTTTTTTTAAAAAAAGAGAGGGCGTGGTAATGATGAAGAGGAAAGATTGAAAGCAGCCCGTATCTCTAAGAATGAGCGGTAAGAGTACAGGATGTGGAAGATCAAATTGTTCGGAGCACGGATTGTGCCTCAGGATTTGGAGATGTTATGAATTTTCAGAGGTGTGATTTTAAAGAACGAGGCGTCAGCAAGTTACTAAAATATTCACGGGATGAAGGGGAGACCGGCAGGTCTGTAGCTGACAGCTATAAGAAAGGGTAGTCAACAGCCAGCCTGAGAGCATGGGCTGAAGTATGATCTGGGTGGAGGAAAGGTGGTAGGAAGGAAGAAGGGAGGATTCTCTGGAAGTGACTGTGAAGAATAATAAATGAAGAGTGAGGGGGGACCCGGCAGAAACCTGGGGTGTAGGACAGCAAAGGACGCTGCCTGAGAGCACTAGACAGACTATCCTCTGGGAAGAGTCAGGCTCTGCTTAAGACAAGGAAGTGAAGGAGTCAAGGACTGAAGGGGATTTTTTTGCTAAAGACAGATAGTGAGTTCCAGAGGCTACAGTGAGTGTGTCTGGGATTGAAGAGATTTGTTCAAATGGGTTGGTTTAAGAGAAGAGAGTTGAGTGACAAAGAACAACCAGCGAGTTAGGCTTCTGTCTGACAGAGGTACAGGAATGTGAAGAGAGGAGAGATAAATACGGATATCTCTAATATTGGTGGGGGCGAGGGGGCAAGGAAGATGGGAACCTTTCTTGGGGACAGGCAGAAGCAGCCCTGTTTGGGCAGGCGCAGGGTACTGTGGAGGTCGCCACGCGGTTGCTCTCTGAGAGCAGTGCTAACTAGGAGAAAGGGGTCGGGTGGAGGGCTAGGTGTTATATGCAGTGCTGGAGGTAGAGAGATGTTGCTACCATTCGGGGCCCAGAGAGCCTACGGGGAGGGGAAAGAGGGAGGACCCAGGGAACTACTTTATCATAATCCCTGTGGAATCCCTATGCCCTGTGCGTGTAATACACAGACTGACCGTAAGCTGCAAGCTTCCAGTGCATGGAAAGCAGCTCTGCTGTCGTCTGTGTGACTACAGAGTGGTGAGAAGAATTTTTAATGTGAATTGTGAGATGTTACTTATGGCCTCTCTTTTTGTGGGTGTCGGAGACAGTGGGAACGGAATCCAGGGGCCTTTACCACTGAACTATTTCCCCCACCCTTCTTATTTTTAAAGATAGGATCTGCAAAGTTGCTGAGGCAGGTATCAAACTTGCAAACCTCCTGCCTCAGCCTCCTAAGTCACTGTGATCACAGGTGTTGTGCACCACCACACGGGGCCTATGGCCTCTCTTCACTTGATATTCATGTAAACAGAGACAGTTTAGGAGGAAATGATATCCAAGATAAACTTATCAGCGCTTAGGGTAATGCACGAGAAAGATGAAATTTATAGTGAGAAGTACTGAGTTCAAGGTGAGGTTGTATCCTTTCCAACGGTGAGGCATAGAGCAAGCTATATAAACACCTTACATTCCAGTTTACTCTTCTGAAAAAATGATTTAATTGTATCATCATAATTGTTATATAGCTATGAGGGTTAAATAACATAATAGGTATCAAAACACTGAATTTTACATATCACTACTAAAATTATATTATGAAACAGCATCATATATGGATAAATTTTAAATTTAGAAATGAATAAAGTAGTTGAGAGTTTTGCCTCTCTTATCAGGGCCTGGCAACACATTGCTAAGCTGTCACTTTCTCTATGTCCTCTGTTTGGGTTGGCTTCCAACCGGGATAAGGCAGCAGTGAAGCATTTGGTAACTTGGGACTTATTAAGAAGAGAATTTAAGTTGCTTTTGTGCAGCAGCTTGCAAAAGAGGTCTTTCTTTAGAACTGCCCACCCTTTAAACTTCTTGCTATATGAGATAATAAATGTCCTAGTTGTTATTTAAAGGTGACATACAATCAGGTGCTTCCCTTCCATTGAATTCCTTAAATGGAACCATTTTAGCAATTTGTGTGTACATGTGTGTGTTTGTGTGTGTTCATGTGAAACATACTACTGTTTAAGCAGCCATACAATACTACCATCCCTGTAAGAGGCATATCTCAGGGAAATAGGTGCAAGGAATTTAATCTTTGCCTCACCTTAAATTATCAGCAAAGTGTTACTTCCTTTTTTAGCTGATTTTGGAGTGGTTAGTATGGATATTTTTTATATCCTGCTTGATATCTTCCTCCTATGTCTGGGAATGGGGCATTCCAAACACCAGTAGGACATAAAAAGCTTCTACTTCTCCAAACAGTGTTCTCTAGAGCAGGCTTTTCTTCCTGTAGCTGCATCCTGCAAACTTCTCTAGCAAAAAACATCCCCTCCAAAAAGGAAAAAGGAAAAAGGAAATTAGTTATTTAAAAGCTTTTTTTGTGTTCTTGGCTAGTCTAAAAATAAAAAAAATTACCTTGTTGGAAGCAAAAGAGACTTGTTAATTTTTTGAAAACCTCCACAGGGTATGTTTAATAAAGATTTCTTGAATTTAATCTTCTTTAAAGTGTTGGTCTGTTAATATAGTATCCTTTCCTGGTTCTTTCTGAAGGAAAGAGTGCACATCCATAGAACCAAAAATGGTCAAAACCGAGGGTCCTTATAAAACCCTTATTCCTATAGATTCTAGAATCTGCTACTGAGAAACTATGGCCTCAAGTGAATAGGTGAGCCATATAAGTTGAGAGAACTGCAGGTATACATTCAAAATGCAGGTAGTTGATGTGGTTAATTGTTTCAGGTGTGCATATTTAATAACCACACATTCTCACATACAAATACACAATGAATGTCCCTAGAGTGTATTCTCTTGAACCCTGGAAAACAGATTACAGTAAAGCAACCCTCACCTATGGTCATTTTGTGAACAAATAACCTGTACTACTGTAGTTCTCGCTAAAAATACCTGAGTGTCAGACTCATAGCTATAAGCTTAACTGGTTAGCCACCAATAAAGGTGGGTCATTTCTGCCCCATGCTCACCCACCCTACATCCCTTACACATGCTGTGTACATCATGCAGACTTCCAGGGCAGTAGCTCTATGTGAGTTACCTGCTGTTGGCTGAGCAAGAGGCAGAGTCCATCCTCTTCCTCCCAATAGTCTAACCCCCTCATAACAACTGGTATGGAGCTGCCCCCTGGAGGTTTAAGAAAGCCTTCTCTCTTATAGGCAGGACAGAGCATCTGTCTTGAAGCATTTGAGATGCTAAAGCTGGAAGATATTATTGGACCATTGAGTCTGACCCTTCACAAATGAGGATGATGGAATTCGAGCACTGAGAATTGACTCACACAGTCATTTTCAGAGGGTCCACCCAGCAATGTGATCATCAGGAAACTTATTGAGGCTTCTAAAACTGAGGAAAAGTAGTTTTAAACCATCTATTAATACTTAGATCATTGAGGAAGATCATTCATGTCTTGATAGCATTTATGTGACATCTACTATAGATAAGACAATAAGCTTAACATGTGTATGTGTGCCTAGAAAAGCCATTATGTTTTAATATTATTGATTTTCTCTGGCTGGTAGGAGGATGATTGATTTTTATTTTTCCTGAGAGACTCAATAAAGAGAAATAAAAGTGAAAGAAAGTACAACACTATTGGAATCCTAGGAGGCAGATTCCAGTTCTTCTGCTGAATTGGAAATGAAAGCAAGGGGGGGAAAAAAAACAAGGTGCTGGCTTGTAACCGGTGCATGTAAGATTCCTGGTCCCCTACAGAGAAAAAAAGTGATTGAAGACTTGTTATCATTTCTTTTCTAAGCAACAAGCATACCCTTGAACCAGTTTCAAAATAGCTAAAATTAATTTTTTTAAGATGTAAATTGCTGAACACTATTTTATATTGACTAAGTTGAAAATTGTCCAAACTCCTTTTAATAAGAGATTTAAGGATATGAGGGCCACACTACTTTCAGAGGGAGATTTCCCTTCTCTGTGGAGCTAAGCGCTATTTCCAAAATTTCTGGCTGGATCTTAAAAGTCATTCATGACAGGTGATAATTGATTACATATTGAGTTTTGCCAGAAACCTTAATGTCATTGGCATATAGAGACACAGAATTAACACACTGTGGATGTGCAGAGGACTGGAACACAAATAGAGGGCTTCATAAATTAAATTTAATGTTTCGTAGCTCTTCTTTAACTAAACAAAGTAGGTGTAGAAATTATTTTAAGTTAAAATATATTTCTGTGCAAAATAAAAAACAGTCTGAGTGAATATGTGTAACAACAGAACAAAATTAAGGTCATGTGTAGTGCTAATTGAACATTAAAAGAAAAGATGTTTTTATATCAGAAGTGATAAATATTGAACATTGAAATTCCAAATAATTTCAAATATGGGCTGTACACAATGTATGATGATAACAACTACAACAATTATAGACATACCCAAACACATGCACAGCCCCACCACCACCACACACACACACACACAACTAAACAGGAAAATTGTCAATGGGTGACTTTTTTTTTTTTTTTTGGTACCAGGGATTGAACTCAGGGGCACTCGACCACTGAGCCACATCCCCAGCCCTATTTTGTGTTTTATGTAGAGACAGGGTCTCAATGAGTTGCTTAGCGCCTCACCAATGCTGAGGCTGGCTTCGAACTTGTTATTCTCCTGTCTCAGCCTCCCAAAGTGCTGAGATTACAGGCATGCGTCACTGCACCCAGCAATGGGTGACTTTTAATTGAATAAATCGATCTGTGCATCCCGCCTCAAAATTAAAAGTCATCTATTTTATTAAAGGGTCACATTTTCTCAATCACTGTGAAAATGTTCTGTTAATATGCCTAAAGAGAGAAAAAAGAAAGAAAGAAAGCAGAAAAGAAGACTCAGTAACAGAGTGAAATTAAACTCTTACATTTAAGTTGTCTAGAGCAGAAATGACAAACCCACTGACCATAGATCAAATTAGGCTCAGAATGATTTTATTTGGCCTATACAATTAATTTTTGCATTTGGTTTTCTTTGTCATTTTTGTTGTTCCTCTTAACAAATATTAAAGTGGCCTTACAAAAGTTATCCATTTTGTCATTTTATAAGCTATTGTCATATGCAGGCAAATACACACATTTATAGTAACTGTTCAGTTTCTGTGTGCATTTTTGTTTTGTTTTATTTTTGTTTTGATCTCTGCTCCAGAGTAGTTTCTGAAGCTGCCGGTCACCATTCATCAGAGGCTATAACATCCATTTAGTAGTATGGGATCAGCATTATTTTCCACAAACTAAAAGAGAGTAAAAATTAGCAGTGTACCATAGGTATAAAAGTCAGCCTTACTTTAAAACTTTTGCTTCGTGTGCATGTGTATGTGCACACACATATACACATATACATGTACACACACACACATAAGCAAAATATGCTTATAATCTGGAAAACACTGTTCTAGAGCATATCTCAGAGGAAATGAGATCCTCTTTAAGATTATATTCGGATTTTATATCCATGAATGTACAATTCATTCTACAATTATATCATTCCACAAATACAGATTATATTCATTCCACAAATATTTATTTTCCATTACTGTATATGCCAAGGATTTTTTTTCAAATTCCTTGGCCTTCAAAAGGCTAATATTTGTAAAGCTTAGGATACATTCTTCAAATATTTGATTACCTGTAAAATCCTCTAGGTCGTTTCTTTTCCCAAGTCCAACCCCTGCTTGCTGTTCACCTTCCCCCTCAATTATTTCTTGGTCACTCTAGCTGAAAGTAAAGCAATGCTTCTCTCACTGCCTACCTAGGCCACCCATTTAGCAGCTACTGTACTGGTTAATGTATACTTGGCATTTGTCCTAATGCTTTAATGAATGGTGTCTAAATTGCATTGATGAGCTCAAAAAATTATATTCACAACATTTTCCTTCCTTTACATTCTAAGGAGAACCTTAGGTTGTACTTCTTGGCTATAGAGCCCTTGCTGTGCTGAGCAGAGTAACAAACCAAAATGCTGAGTCTAGAAATCAGGGAGAATGAATTAAGGCAGACTACATGAGAAAAGGCATCATTATATCCTGAGAATAAAAGAAAAGATTCATAAGTGGGAGAAAGGAGGTGAGAAAGAGTGGGATGGTGGTGAATTCAACAGGACAGTCAATTGGTCTAGAGTTTGGTAGAAAAAGAAAAGTTTTTAAAAGCCTTCTGAACATTAAAAATTCTCCTTTGCTAACTGTTCAAGAGATCTTCATTAAAAATCATTTTATTATTTTTCAAAACTTTATGGCATCATATTTGTGAGACTTTTGGATATTTCAGTGTGTCTCTAGGCACCCCAAATTTACTTGGGCTATGATTGTCTTTTCACACTTCCCAGTCTGTGCTTGGTCTTAACAATTGGATGTGACTTTGGAAGGAAGTGTTTCAAACTGCTTGCTTACCCCAGCTGAGCTTGCAGGATTCAGTGAAGGGCAAGTTCTTTTTCTCCTATACAGCACAAGTTCAGTGCATTTGCAAGTAATTCTCAAATGACCCAGTGTGGGAAGCGGTGGCCGCCGCTCCAAGATGGCGCCCAGAGGATTGGCGGCACCGCTCTAGCTTCCTGTAAACAAGCCATTTGCGCATGCGCCCATTGTTACCAGGCAAGAGTTCCTATGAGGACCCTATGGCTGAGCGATAAGTAGCCTGGAGTGATTGGTTGTGTGAGTGTATATAAGTTGGAGCATTTCCTGCCTCGGGGCCTTTTTCTTGTATCCTAAGAAGTGTTTAGAGACCCATTAAAGTGCTGCAAGAAGAACCTGGTGTGCCGTGTCTTCCTGCGGGCAGGGGATGCGGCAACCCAGAGTTCAAGGTTTTGGCCTTTTGAGACCTTTAAAATCATCGGGAGGGAAACTTATTGTGACTTAACTGTAAGTATTTGAGGAAGGATCTACTAAAGGCATCCATAAGACTAATACAGAAATGACTTGAAGCAGCAGACCCACCATCCTTTTCTGCCTTGTAATATGTCAAACAAAATGAATATACTTGGGCTTAGTTTTTGAGGGGTTACCAGGGACTGAATTCAGGAGCATTCGACCACTGAGCCACATCCCTAGCCCTATTTTGTATTTCATTTAGAGACAAGGTCTCATTGAGTTGCTTAGTGCCTCACATTTGCTGAGGCTAGCTTTGAACTGGTGATCCTCCTGCCTCAGCCTTCCAAACCGCTGGGATTACAGGTCTGTGCCACTGCACCCAGCTACTTGGGCTTATTATAAATGCATCTAAGTTCCAGTTGTTATTCTGTCCAATTCTCTGACTTCAGACTTGGAGACCAACTTTTTATGTGACGTCAGACAGAATTAATCTAGAAAGAAGGCCATTTCACTGCTACCCTCATTAAAAAGTGGAATGACGAATGATTATTCTAACACTGCAATCCATGGACAGATAGTTGTGTGTACACAATAGCACTAAAAGTGTCAGCCAGTCACCAAGTGTAACCTCTAAGTTCAGGAACAATAAACCATTCAGCATGTGCAATGCACTGTGAGAAAATCTAAGAGTTGCTCTTATCACATTTCAGGAAACTATTCTCCAATAAAAAGAACCAAACACTGGATATTTTTGAGTTTTAAACCCACCTTCTGCTGATGGCTTTTATCAATATAAGCATAAATATAAAAGCAATAAATACTATCATAACAATAAATGATTCAGTTTTTAGGATATCTTTTTATATGAACTGACATTTCTGGACGATTAATTCCATTTCTATTTAAGTTGTTTATATTATGCAGCACTAGCCAGTCACCAAGATAAAAACAAGCTTTTCTTTGATGTACCTCAACATGCACATCTGCTTCAACTTCTCTGCCAGATGTTCTTATTTATTTATATTCTTTCCTTAAGTCTTTGAGATACTTCTGCTCTGGGGAAAGACATATTAGTACAATAAACTGCATTACACAGAATGTCAAAAAAGTTAGTGTGTTCATAAGAATTAAACATAACCGCCTCAATCAACCAAAAGTGATATGATTCTAGAATTTTCTTAAAAATTATATATATTATATATACACATGTATAGTGAGTTCTTAAGTCACATATGTAGTGAGTTCTTAAGTCATTTCTTAATTTACATCAGGCCTCAGAAATACTGAATTATCCATTGGCACAATGCAGATGGCATTTTTAAAATTGCTTCAGCTGATGCAAATTGTCTAATACAATCAGCCCAATCATATCTGTGGTCATTTCATACCTGTAACTATATCTAAATCACCTAAAATTATTTCTATAGCAAATAATTCCATTGTTGATATATAACAAGCAATTGCTACATATCAGGCACATACTCTACAATTTACAAATATCTCATTGAATCCTCACAACTTTTCGTGTGAGGCAAGTGCCATCCTCATCCTCATTTGACAGATGAAGATACTAAGGAATCAGGACTAGCTGGCTCTCTCCTAACTTCTGTGCTTCTACTGAACACCACTTCAGCATCAAATAGAATCTTTCATATATAAATCAGACACATATTATTAGATACAATAAATCAGAAAATAATCACCTCATAGTACCTCTGAGTCTGAAGTTGCTCTGGGTCAGTTGGTAGGATTTGAGATAGGAGAAGGCCAAGTGATAAAGCCCTGGCTAGCAATGGAGACTGTTATAGGTTCATTTCTCAAGCTGGGACACACACACAATTATGGGACAAAAAATGTATCATCCTGAAGCATTCATTTTTCCTCAGCAACAAGTAATTTAAAATAATAATTTTTATTAAAACAAAACAGATATATTATGGAATGAATGCAAAAATTTCCCTTGAATTGTTAGTTAAAAGTAAAATTTCTAGAAGTTTCCATTTTTCTGGGAAAACTATCCCAGCTCTCTTGGGATACAGGCATTTCCTCCCTTCTACATTCAGGTCATATTGATCTACAGCTGCAGGAGCAGGCCTGCTCTTGAAAACTCTTCAGCAGGTTCTAGTGGCATTTCATCTCGGTGGCACTTTGGAAGGTGCATGTGAAAGAAGCAAGACCAGAGACAGAAAAAAAGTCAGAAAATCTGACAGTAATGACAAAACACAGGTAAAAAGGCAACAAACACTTGGCCATTTCACACAGATGCATGTGTGCATACACACAGCCTACAAAATGAAGACATAAAAGATTTAAAGATGCATGTCCAAATATCACCTCACGCCCCACACCCCCCACACCCACTGGATCCTCACTTCTCGTTAAATGTTGGCCGTGTCTATGCATGCTGGGCCTGGTTTGCTCATTCAACCTGCCTTACAAGCAGAGCCCCTCCAGCAATGACCCTGGCTAAACATTTTCTCACCCTAGGCAGTTTGCCATGGTCATTTGGTCATAGCCAATTATGTTCCTGGAGAAGTCCTAGAGAATGTTGAGATGTCTGTATGATGGTACTCTCTATATGCAATAGGGACACATGTTTAGAGAAAGAGAGCCTCGTGGAGGGAAAGAACGCTTTTTTTTCCTCCTTTTCAGCTGATGGTAGTTGTTTCAGGCTGTGAGTGACTTCCATTGGTTAGAGAGATTTATTACTTACTTCCTGGAGAAAGCAATTTTCTCTCAAGTGTGAACATTTAGACAAGGGCATCCAAAAAATGTCACTAATTTTGTTTTTGCCTTGGTAACTTAGAAAGAGAAATTTAAATCTACCCACTTTCCCCCCTCTCCTTAGGAATGAGACGTGGTGTGTTCTCCAAAGCCACAGGCTGAGGGCCCCATGCTCCCTCCTGGCAGCAAGAATACAGAATCACCAGCTGCAATGAACAAGCTGTAGCCACAAATTCTTCAGTGACTTTGAGAAATCCATGGCAGTAAGCACAATGAAAACCGCATATGCGAGAAGGCCTGGACATGCCTCCGACCACCTTCCTCCTCATTTTGTCATCCACACATCGCAGACATGGCAACGAAGCTGGGCCTTGTTTTGCAGTGGTTTTACTTAAGTCTGGCAAGGAGCTCTCAATGCCCCCTAGGCCTCCCTTTCTCACTACCTTTTCTTCCTAGGCAACCTCGTCCATTCCCGCTGCTTTCTTTATCGCTTATAGGCAGATGATTGATAAATCTGCATCTATATGCTTATCTGATGAGGGAAAATCCATACAGCAACCTCAGCATACACCTCCCCTTGGATGTTCAGACTCCACAGATCAAAGTCTGAGCTCTCATCTTTCCTTTCAACCCTGTTCATTCTGGCATATCACATGTTCCAGAGATGGGTACCATGATCCTCTCACATTTACCAGCCCAAAACCCTGCTCTTCTGTCTCTCAATACCAACATGTTTAATTAGACTTCAGTTCCAGGCAGTACTAACTCTTCTACATTTCTTGAGGCTGCCTGCTTTCCTTCCCTTCATCTCCATCTCCATTGGCACCCAACTGATGTTTCTAAACCACCAGCCCGCCCTTGCGGTCTTTTTTCGCCTATCTAGTCCCTTTATCCCTATGTCTGCACTGCTGCCAGAAGGAATGTCCTATAAACCATGTCTAACTATACCACTACTCCCTAAAATAAAACTCCCAAATGAATACTCATTGACCTAAGGAGAAAGTCTAAACGCCGTAACATATTCTATAAGATACTTCACAAATAAATAGCCAGGGCCCTATTTATCTCTCTGGTTTTCACATCTACAACCTTAATTGTACGTCAGAATCCAGACATATGAAAGTAACTTAGTTTTTTGCCCCTATGCCTTTGCATATCCTGTCCCCCTTTGCCGAGAGTAGCTTCCTTCTGTCTTCTTCCTAAACTCAAGCATACTATCAGATGACACACTTCAGGTCTGGGAATAGACAGATGTTCTCTTGTCTCAACCTAGTCCCAACTACACTTATAAGTGGTATCACTTTCTTTCCTGATCCCTATTATTTTCTTTCCTCAAAATGAGCTGGGGACCCCTGCCATATCCTTCACTCATATCAGTATTCGACCCCACCATAACATTTATTCTGCTGTTAAAATTGTCTTTTTACATGTTTTCCCCACTTAAATTATAAGTTCTTGGAAGGCAGGGGCCTCATATTAACTACACTTATCACAGTCCTAAGTTTAGAGTGGGTTAATAAATGAGTATACTTGCAGCCCTGTATGTCTCTGAGATGACATGCCCATAGAATCAAAGGTGGCGGGCTTGGGAGAAACCCCACACATCATTTCAAACCCTTCATTTTACAAATGAAGAAACGGAGATCAAGAAGGTCAAGTCAAGGCTGTTTCTCGGAATTACATAAGATGGAAAGGCATCTCGGTACCTTATTTTTAGCCGATATCAGCTGCCAGTGTAATGAAACATAAGCTATTCACCAATGATATTTAATAGTCAAGCCAAATAATGTAATATGTCAATCAAAATTATTTTATAACTCCTTATAAAATAAATCACATTTATAAGACATTTTTCTTAAGTTCATATGTTAGCCTCCCCTATCCACCACATTTCTTAGTTGAAACAACAGGGAAAATACCAGAAATCTTAAGCTGAGCCACAGTTAGAAAGAATAATGTCCCCTACTATGTGATACTATGTAGCTAAGTAAGACCTTTCCCCCAGCTTCTGGAAAGGAGGGTAGAGAGAGCACTGAACAGCCCCAGTCACTTTTCTGTGAAGTTCTTCGAGCCATGACAAACTGTAAGGGTGTTACTAACACTTAAAGAACACCAGGGATGGGGATTTTCATGAGTACACACTCAAGGCATGGAATTTCTCACAGGTAGCATTTATTTTTATATGTGAAAATACAGTAGTATATTTAAGAATTAAATCTTTCATATTGAAGCCTTCAAGTAAAGATACTATCATTTAATAAAATAATTTGTTTGGCTTTTGAATTCAGTATCAAATTCCCCCCAAAATCAAATTTGAATCTATTAGTTTTGTTTTTATAAAAAAGGAGTGGTAAAAGTGGGGAAAAAATACATGGAATTTTTTAAAATATGTTTTTAGCTGTTGATGGACCTTTATTTTATTCTTTTATTTATATGTGGTACTGAGGATCGAACCCAGTGCCTCACACACGCAAGGCAAGTGCTCTACCACTGAGCTACAACCCCAGCCCTAAAATTTTTTTCTAAATTACAAATTGTTTTGACTGTCTGTTATATGGAGGGAGGGGAAAAAAACTCATCTAACAGGTTATCTCTCTATCAAATGTTCCCCTTTAAAAAAGTGTAAAATAATTATGGACCTTAGGAGGTGATTATCCACTACGGATCCTACCATCTCATTTTCTACTCCCACCTTGAATCTCTTTGAAGAGGCTTAAAACTAGTGATGTGCTAGTAAATTGTTTTGTGTCATAATTTTGCTGAGGCCTGGTTCTATTTGTTTGTTGGTTTGTTTTAATAATCCCTTTTTTAATGGCAAATTATAATTGTACAGACTTATGGGGTAAATAATGTTTTCATAAATATATTTAACAAGAAGTTTGTGAGGGTGTATGCAATGATTCAGAGCATTTGCCAATTTATTTGGTATAAATAACTCCCTGTCGATGGCCAATAACAAATTACCAAGGTGAATGCAGTATTAGGAAAAGATGTGCAAAATCAAGGATCACAAGTCAATATAAATCAGTTGCACATAAAGCAACCTAGAACCCTGGGACTGTATGATCCCAAGGAAACCCTCCCTTCAATGTTAGTCTCTTTGTTTCTAGTCCAAATTGTCCTGCATAAGTCACAATTATCTTGGTTGTGCTGCATAACAAATTAGCCCTGAGACCTCCATGACTTAAAATAATAGAAGTTTATGTCTCATCCACAATAAATGTCTGGCATAGGTCCAAGGGGGCATGATGCTCTGCTAATGAAAGTTACCCAAGACTCCAGACTGATGAGGGCTCTACCATCTGGAAAGTGTTGGTGGCAATGAAGGAGAGCCTGGAGATTTGCACATGGGCTTTTTAACTTCTCAGCTCACATCTCATTGATCAGAACTAGCCTCATGGTCCCACCTAAGTGCAATGAATTTGGCAAATGTGAAAGAGCAGATGGAATCTTTGGTGAGTACCACTGTCTTTATTAAAACCATGATGATTTTAGCAGACACTTTGCCTCCTGACAGTTCAGGGCACAGCCACATTCAGGGGATCCAGTAGGCTTAAGTAGAAATAAGTGGCCTGACTGAATGGCTTGGGAAAATTCAGCAGCACAGCAAGACTCTTCAAACAATAATTTTGTGTTAATAAATATTAATCTGCTAAACCAATTATTCTTCTTTGCCTAGAAAAGAGTTATAGGTCAACAAAAATCCCAGGAAGGCTTTGCTCCGATCTTCCTGCCATACTTAAAAAGTGCTTTAGTTGTTATGAGTTGGCTTGTTTAAATAATAAACTAGCAATTTAAGGTTTGTCTGCCAGAGTCTAAAGCCTAAGAGCACCTTTCCAGGAAGATAGAGCATTCCAGGGAGAAGGCAGCTCCTCAGAGGCCAAGGCTCTGTGAGAGAAAGTCTATGACTAAAGAGAGTGTGGTCTCCCAGGGACGCTTGCCACCAACTGCAGCATTTCATTTCAATTCAACAGAAGTGCATTAAGCACCCAGCGAGGGCCAGGCATGCAGGATCCTCCAGGGCCTTTTCAGGTGGGAGCACCAGGTTTTTCAGATGCTCCCACTCCTTCCTGTAACTCTGGGCTGATTAAACACACAATCATTTTAACCACCTCTCTTCTGAAAAGAAACATGAGTCTAGGACTAGAAAAATGTACCAAGATAGGTATCGGAAGAATGTGATTCCAATCCTAATGTGGACCTTAATTAACTAAGGCCACATGGGAAATTGTCAGCGCCTAGCGTCTCTGTTTCTTTGTGTACAAATTGAAGAAGTAGGACTGCAACTATAGTTTTCACACTTTCTGATGCTGGACACTGGGAAAGTTGATTCAATGATGATGAAAATAAAATTGAGCCATTTGAGTATAAAAATACAGGCCATCTTTACTGGCATCTCCATTCAGGAGGGAGGCACAGCTCTGATGAAAAAGTATCAGGCTGGCTCCCTGAAACAAAAGAAAGGAGCTAGTTTTATTGGCTGCTTACAGGGGTGGGCTGGGGTTTAAGATATCCTAAGTGGCTTTAGGTGCACTTGAAGCTCTGTAGGCACTTTAACGTAAGCATCTTTGCTCTGTGATATGAGTTAAGTGAAAGCCCCTGGGTTTAATGATGCACTTGATGCTGTTTGAGGGAGGATACATAAGGCACACTTGGTATCTGACAAACTGTGAGTAGGTGGGACCTCTTAATGACCGTCAGGCTATGAACCAAGGCCCAGGAGTGCACTGGCCCCAAGTTCCTACTATCTCATAGCCTTCAGGAACTGATTTGCATAAGGTCAGAGGAGCTAGTGGGTGGGGTTCCAGGACCCTATCCTCACTTCTCACCAGAGCTGATATATTTTTTCATGTGTTAGGTTTTAAAATGTTCCTAATATACACTTAAACATTGCTGGTAGGATTGCAAATTGGTGCAACCAATCCGGAAAGCAGTATGGAGACTACTTAAAAAACTTGGAATGGAACCACCATTTGACCCAGCTATCCCACTCCTTGGCCTATACCCTAAAGACTTAAAAACAGCACACTACAGTAAAGCAGCCACTTCAATGTTTATAGCAGCACAATTCACAATTGCAAAACTGTGGAAGCAACCCAGATGTCCTTCAATAGATGAATGGAT
>PVHX01018492.1:0-36917 GCA_004024805.1 Geosciurus inauris | reverse complement strand
CTGAAAATTTGTTTTTTTTCTGTTATGTTTGATAACATGTATTTAAATGCAACTTTTGAGAAAAATAAATAAAAATTAAAATTAAAAAAAAAAAGAGTGCATGCAATCATCAGAACTCATTGAACCAAATAATTTAAGTAGATGTGATTAAATTAAATATATTTTAATAAAGTTGACAAAAATTTTAAAAAAATAAATAAATAAAAAAAATTTTAAAAAGCATAAAATACAACATGGTTTTTCAAACCTTTTGGACCACAGCTCATTGTAAAATTTATACATATATATTACATATTTGTATATGTGTATCTATAAATATGAAATTGTAACAAAAGTTTCACAAAGCCATACTTAACAATTATAACCATTATTTCCTCTCATCTATGCTATCCTATCTTAGAGTTTTAAAATGATAGTTGCAATATAAAAAATTGATTTTATAACCTAATAATGGATTGTGGCACAAAGCTAGAAAATCGTCAGGCTTCAAAAAACACATGTAAAGGTATTTGGAATCATTAGCCATGAGGGAAATGCAAATCAAAAGCATAATATCCCAGCCATCAGGATAGTTAAAATTAAAAATAATGTTGATGATGATAAAAACTATAATGCCAACTGTTGTTTGAGGATATGGAACAACCACAATTCTCATACACTCCTGGTAAGAGTGTAAATTGATGCAGTAACTTTGGAAAACCATTTTTTAGAATCTACTAAAGCTGAGTAATATACATTCCATAATCCAGCAGTTCTTCTATGTATATAATAAATACTATCTCAAATACCAAAATACATGTACAAGAATGTTCACAGCAGTACAATTGGCAATAGCCCCAAATGAAACCAATGCTTTCTACAAGACAGAAATGAGTACAATTCTACAACAGTCGAACAGGTATATAATGGTGTAAATACATGATGGAATTCTATGAAACAATAAGAATGAATGTGTTTGTTGGATGATTCTCAGCAAACACATTTCTGAGCTAGAGAAGCCAAAAACAAAAGAGAACATAATGCTCAAAACTAGGAAAAACTAATCTATGGTGATAGAAGCCAGAATAGGAGTTACCTGTAGAAAAAGGAGGCACTGATAAGTAAGAAAGCATGAGAAAATTCTGGAAATGTTCTATTTCTCTATCTGAGTGGGTTACATAGGTACGTTCTCTTCTGAAAAATTAAATGAGCTGTTCAGTTGTGATGTGTGCAGTGTTATAGATGACTGCAAATAAACTTATTGTTTAATTAAAAGTAAATTTTCAAAAACATACCAGACTTGCCATTAACCTAGATGTTGCTCTGTTCTCTAAAACCATTACTACCATCATGTTCCACTACCTCTTTGAGGTCATTTTCATCAATGTTTCCAAGATGCAATTATAATTAAGACCAGTAAACAATCTAAATTCTTCATTCTGACCCTGATATTGAAGGAGAGAAGTGGATGGAAGAGAAAAAAATAAAACAACCACCAGCTACAAAATTCAACAAAGTTTGAAAACAGAATAATAAAAGCCTTCTTTTGGAGAAAATATATTATTATAAAATAAGAAATGAAAGTTTCCCTTTAGAGAAAGAATTAGACTTAACTGAAATAAAGAAAATCACTTAAATCTAAAAATACTTTGAAAATTCATATTTGGAATTGGTTTACTGGTGCTGATAACTAATTATAACTTAGTTGTTAAAAAAACACCCATTTGTTATCTCACAGGTCTGTAAAACAATAGTCCAGACAGCTCGACTGGGTCTTCTACTCAAGGTATTACCAGGCTGAATCAAGATCTTGGCCAGGCCTGATGTGCTATGAGGCTCAGATTCCTCTTCCAGGTACACATGGTTGTTGGTAGAAGTCCTTTCTTTGTACTGTAGAACTCAGGAAGATCATGTCTTCAAGACCACAGGACAGCATCTGCTGTAGCTCTGAGTCTCTCTGACCTTTAGATCCTCCTTGAAAAGGGCTCACCTGATTAGATCAGGTCCACCAACATTCAAGGGGAAGGAACTATACCTCACTCAGACCAGGGAAGGGGAATCTTGGGGGCTATCTTGAAATTCTGCCTACCACAAGTCCTATGTAATAACAGAAGCTAGGAATACACTTTTCTACCCAAGAGGTTAAATAAAGACCTACCTGCTACCTACTCAAGATACTTTTGAAGAATTTTCAAATTCCTCCTCCTTTGGAGTAGAGCGTGCTGGAACAGAGGACAAGTTGGCAAAGAAATAAAAAGGGTCCAACATCATTAGGAATGACAAAATGAAACTTTATACTTCTAAATCTGCTAAGAAATAAAATCTGATGTAATTGTGAGAAGTGGTCAGTGATGGAAGTGGTTTAGTCCCAGGGAGGAAACAGCAAAAGACAGACAAAGCTCTCCCTAATCTTGTGCCTGCCTTTTACTCCAAGTTCTCTGTAGACCACTCTCTTCCTCTGCCTGCCTTTTCTTTCTCAGATGCTGCATCCATCCAAAGAGGCCAGGTAATGTGCTGGTCATAAACAACTCCCAAATCACAATAAATGTTTATTTTCAACTCATGTCATGTCTTCCACGTGACTCTAGGCCACTCCTCTGTGCAATAGCTATGTGACACATCTCACTGTGAAGGGAAGAGTGCTTTGGAGACTCCTACAACCATAGTTCAATGATCCTACTCAGAAAGAGCACCTGTCCCTTCCCCTCACACTCTGTTGCTTTAAGCCTATTCTGTAGACTTGACTAACCAAAGGAGACAGAGAAACGCAATTCAGAAAGAGAACAATCGAAATATGAGAGGGTGACATCAACAGTTCCCATATATTTCATGTTATTGTTCACTCCATACTTCAGGGTGGTGTAAAGCCCTCTGCCTGGATGCCCCACTCTCCAACATTTTTCTTGATTAGCTTATCCCTGTCAGTTCCTTCTCCCACTCCAGCCCTGCACCCAGGCTAGAATTCTGTCCATATAATGGCATCAATCACGTCACCTTATTATTTGTCCCTTTCATTCACAAAACTACAAGATTCTAAAGGTGTATTATTAGTCTTTTTAAAGTTCAAGTATGGAGCTCAGTATGTGTCACATGCTGAGGGATTCATAAATGTGTTATAAATTATTAAATGAATGAACACACAGAAGCCCAGGCAGTACCAAGGAACAGTGAAAGGACCACATTCAGTACAAAGGTCAACCACCATCAAGACTGACAAAATCAAACTTTTTGAATTTGTAAATCTGCTAAGAAGTGAAATTCAATGGGATTATAATATGTACTTTGTTTTTTGTTTGTTTTTGTTTTGTTTTTGCAAGAGATAAACATTCCAGTGCCTAGAACACTATAGAATTCCATAGTCTTTCTAAGGATTTAGTTTAGGTATTTAGTTTCTTACCCTTCTAAGAGTTCTATTGGCTTGAAAGAGAAAACACAGGCAAAAAAAAACTCCATTGCAAGGAATAAATATTTACATCTATGGCATAAAACTTTATATGTTGATATCTTTCTTGCTTTTTATATTAGAAAACAACATATTTCCAGAGGAAGATCTCATATAAAACAGAATGGCATGAACCCTAAACCTCCAACATGGCTCTCAAAAGTAATCAAGTCAACAGTGGAGGATTCCAGAAATTCTCTGTGCATGTTGCAGTCACATATGCTGGTTATAATCTTTTCCTAGAAATGGGATCATATTGTACAACTTGCTCTTTTCTCTTCACAGTATATATTCAACATCTCCCTATCAGTATATATAAATATGTCTCATTCATTTTATTTTTTCATATATATGCATTTTAATGAGTAGTTTCCATTTGATTTTGGAAACTATTATTAGACACTAAATTAACTACGTTAGGCTTCACGTCCTATCTCCCTTTTCTGGAGCCAACCAAAGTGGGCAGTGGGTGAATGGGTGGGAAGAACTGGAATTCATAAAAGAGGAAACTGTTTTACTAGTGATCTTGAATGTCTGGATGCAAGTTAATTTTTCCAAGATATAGCATTCCATGTAAATAATAAAGTTATAATAGTATATGAATTAGTTAGAATTCTCCAATAGGAAAGAACCAATAAAACATGAAATTATAAGAGGGTATGTATTAGATTGGCTCATACAATCAGAGAATGAATAATCTCACAATGGCCATCTGCAGGCTGGAGAGCCAGGGAAACTAGTAGTTGCTTAGTTCAAGAAGCTGGAAGTCTCAGAACAAGAGGGATCAATGGTGCAACCCCAGTCCAGGCTGAGGACCTAGAAGCTCTCTGAGGAATGGCTGGTGCAAGTCCACATTTGAAGGCTGAAAAATCTAGACTCCGTGGTTCATAGGTGATGGCACCATCAAAAATGCACCTATTCGGGGCTGGGATTGTAGCTCAGCAGTAGAGCGCTTGCCTCACATGCGTGGGGCCCTGGGTTCGATCCTCAGTACCACATAGAAACCAATAAAATAAAGACATTGTGTCCATCTACAATTTAAAAAATATTAAAAAAAAATGCACCTATTCAAGAAGAAGTAAGCATGCACAGCACAACCCCCCACACACACACCTTCTTCCACTTTTTTGTCCCATCTAGGCCCCCAGCCTACTGCATGATGCCACCTACATTAAAGATGGATCTTCCCCACTCATTTCACTGACTCACATGCCAATTGTTTCTGGAACACCCTCACAGCATAGCCTGATGTGTGCTATAACAATTTTCTCAGTGCCTCTCAATCCAGTCAAGCTAACAACCAAGATTAACCATCACAGTGTAACACTAGTTATGTGATAAAGAGAGGAATGTGGCTCTTACATTTAGGTATATTTATTGCACATTTACAAGCATGAACTTTGTAAGTTATAGAACAAGAATTAGTAATAGTACATGGGCTTATCGTAAGGATTAAGAGATAATCCATGTAATCTGTTTTGCATTTTTTATTAACATGTATTAATTGTAACTATTAATGGGGCTCAGTGTGATATTACAATTCATGCATACAGCAATAATCAAATCCTGCCTCTCTTTATTCACTCCCTTCGCTTTCCAACCTCTAGTAATCAGTATTGTATTCAGGTGGACATCTTTTCTTCCGCATATAAAGGAGAACACCTGGTACATGTCTTTCTGTATCTAGATTACTTTGTTTAACATAATGTCTTAAGTCTCATCCATTGTGTTGTAAAGGACAGGATTTAATTCTTCTTCATATATATATATGAATATATATATATATTCTTCATATATATATATATGAAGAATATATATATATATTCTTCATATATATATATATATATATATATATATATATATATATATATATATCCCACCTTTTTTAATTCATTCATTCACTGATGGGCACCTAGGATTGGTTGCATATCTTGACTATTGTGAATGGTGCCACAATGAACATGGATGTACAAGTATCTCTTTGGTTTTCTGATTTCATTTCCTTTGGATATATACCCAGAAATGGGAAAGCTGGATCATATGGTATCTGTATTTAGTTTTTTGAAGAACTACCATACTGCTATCCATAATGGTTGTACCAACCTACATTTCCACTTACAGTGAATGAATCTTATTCATTTATTCACTTTAACATTGAATAGTAAGAATAAGGAAGTTAGGCTAAACCCTTAACAAATGACTAACAAGTTTTTGGAGTTTTAAGTATCTTCTTTGCAGAGAAAGAGAGTCTTTAAGGCATACTCCCTTGGGAAAAAAATGAGAAAACCTATTTCCTATTCTACAGAAAGTCCAGAAGCCATGAGAATGTTAATATACAGTCAACACAAAACTATCTTTCACCTTACAATAAAAATATGAGAAAGAAAATGCTTCCCCTAGAAAACACTATATCAAGGGGAGAGGGAAACTAATTTTGACTGTCCTTATTTCAAATATATTTCTCATAAACAGAAAAACAGAATGAAAGTCCCTCCCCCATCAATTTAAAGAAACATCCATGCTTCAGGTTTTCTCCATCAAAATTTTAATCTCAATTTAGCTGGTAGAAGCCTTCTCTTTGCCTAAAAGTTAGTTCTGGTATAACTTTGCCTATGGCTATGGTGAGCACAGGCAGCAGTCAAGCTACTGTCTGTACCTGACTCAAAAACTGCCCATGCCATGGCCCCATCTTTCTCCACACCTTGGCACTTCCATGCAGAGGCTCTGCCTGGGTTGCATCAGGTTGGCTCCAAGACCAAGCATTCACTTCTGCCTCATCTCTGGATACCCTTGGAGACCCATTCCCATCATAAATGAGACACACAAATACAGGAGAGTAATATTCCACCCTGTATCATAGAGAGATTCCTGGATACCATCCCCGCTGGTCTATGGCACCTGCGATTCCAGAACCGTGGCCAAGAAACATGGCACCCAGTACCCTATACTCTTTCTCTTGATAACATATTGGCAGTTATGCTTCTCAGAGAGGAAACTGAGCAGCTTCCAGACACAGCAGAGTTATGGAGTGTGAGCTCAAAGTCAAACCTGACATTTAACTCCCAAGCTAGAGCAAGACATTTAATCTAAGCCTTCTTTACTGCTTTTAAAACATAGATTTAATAATAGTACATGTATGACAAGATTATAATAGAGTTAAATAAAGTAAAATAATCCACATTATGTGCTCAGTGTAATGAAGACACAGGATGTGTTTAATAAGTGTAAATGAAGATGTTAGCTGCTATACTTTGGATCTGGAATGTCCCCCAAAAGCCCAAGTGTTAAAGGTTGGATCCCCAGCCTGTGGTGCTACTGAAAGGTGATAGATACTTTAAGAAAGAGGACCTTTACGGACTGGGGTTATGGTGCAGTGGTAGCGTGCGTGCCTAGCATGCGTGAGGCACTGGGTTCGATCCTCAGCACCACATAAAAATAAAATAAAGATATTCTGTTCGCCTACAACTAAAAAATAAATATTTAAAAAAAATTAAAAAAAAAGAAAGAGGACCTTTATTGGGAGGTTTTAGGTCACTGGGGGCGTGCCCTTGATGGAAATGGTGGGACAACTAACTCTTCCTCTTCTGCATCCTGGCCAGGAGGTGAAACTATACCACATGCTCCTCTGTGTGTGCTGCACCCCCAACCCAGAGCACTAAAAGCAATGGGTCTGCCAAGTAATGGACTGGAACCCCCTCCCAAATGTATGAGCTAAAATAGCCTTTTCTCTTTACAAGTTGATTACAAGGTATCTGTTATAGTATCAGAACACTGACCCACACAGTGGCAATGATAGAGCTAAATCTCTCCAGAATGCCTTTGGAATTTCTGACTTCTTTACTAATCATCCCCTATATTCACATCCCATCACCTTCTCCAGTCTCAAGGAATAAGCCTCCAAAGCAATCCTCCAAAACAAAGGAAACCCCAGCCCTGGGCTGCTGAGGTTCCCTGTGTGTTAATTTAAGGATTGCACAGTTGTCTAACAGTACCTATCCTGCAGTCTTTTTTATTCCTCTTTTCCACAAATCTGCCTGCTAGTTTTTGAGTCCTTTTGTTCTCCTTGCTCATACTTTTGATTCCATCTTTTATTTATTGAACACAGTATAAGAATGTTTTATGTTCAGTATTTGGTAATTCTAATATCTAAAGTCTATAGATTCGGTTGTGCTGGGTGTGGTTTTGCTAGCAGTGCCTTGCTTTCTCATAAATTTTGTAGTTTGGTGATTGTGAGCCATGGTTACTAGAAACTTCCCACTACCAAGTGCCAGGCTTAAAACTTCCTGTTAACTCACTTGCACCTTCTCCTCCCCTAGATAACTCTTGCAAGGGTGCTGGATTTGAGTGGGAGCTTCAATCTCTCCCCTCACTGTGTAAAAGTCCTGTGTTTATTTCCCGCCTCTGCAGTGCAGCCTTTATATTTGAAGGTCTATGTCACCAGCAATTAGCAGCTGTCCCCAACAGAAGCCACACACTTCCACACTGGTTCACCTCTTTGGCCTGCTTGCTTTCTCTCTGTTTCCGGGCTCTGGGGATTCCTCTTACTTTCTTGCCAGTTCAGAGATGCAATTAAAATTAAAAATGTTTTTAAAATTTTATCCAGCATTTTTAGCATTCTATATTTGTTGGGCTTTTTAGAATATCCAGTCCATCCATAATACTATCAGAAACAGCCTGGATTTTAATTTAACAATAAAGTATACTGAGTATTTTACCCATTTATTTGGATGGTTGATGTTTTCCTCTCCTTGTCATCTGCTTCAATTACTGTGGCATTCCTGCTATGCTTTGGAGCCCTCGCTGACTAAAACCAACTCACCTCTGCCTGAATTTTCTCTTCTCATCCTCTAACATACTAAGGCTTTTCACATGAATCTTTCCAACTAGGACTGCCCACAGGAGAAAGGTTATCATATAATAATTACTTTTATTCTATGACTTCAAGTAAGATTTCTAGAAAATTTAGGGTGTTTTAGGGTTTTCCCTCTCTCTTCCTTTCTCTCTCTCTCCCTCCCTCCCTCTCTCTTTCTCAGCATTGGGAACTGAACTCAGGGGCACTTTACCACTGAATGGCATCTCCAGTACTTCTTTTTAAATTTTGAGACAGGGTCTCACTAATTTGCTTAGGCTAGCCTTGAATTTGCAGTCCTCCTGTCTCATCCCCTAAAGTTGCTGGTATCACAGGCATGCGATACCATGCGCAGCAAAAATTTAGTTCTTGACAGGTATAATAAAATTACATAAAGAAAAATGAGGGCTAATTATATTCTTGTAAGTGAAGTCATATTGAATAGATGATGTGGAATAGTATAGCATTTCATACATTATCTGTCATAAAATACACCACATACAAAACTCTAATTAGGATGCTAGCCAAATGAGGAGACATAACCATTTACCTCTCCAAAATCCTTTCTTCAAATTAATCACAAATTAATCTGAAAAGATCCATTAATAATTCCTCCATCCCATGCATAAATAAATGTTGCTTTTCCTCTGCAGCTGAAGCTTTGGGGTTCTATGCCCAGTCTCTATGACCAACACAGCTTAGGTCTGAATCCTTGCTCCAATCCTAACTAGATGAGAGGCCAAGAGCAGGTCACTGCCTCTCTTAGAGCCTCTGGTCTTCCTCGGTAACACCAAAGAGCCTCCTTTTTACAGGATTATGTTAGGATTTAAATAAGAATGTTTTTAAAACTCTTCTATATTATTTTCTTTTCTTTTTTCTTAAATGTTTTTTTAAAATATTTTTTAGTTGTTGATGGATTTTATTTTATTCATTTATTATTTATATGTGGTGCTGGGGATCGAACCCAGTGCCTCACACATGCTAGGCAAGCGCCCTACCACTGAGCCACAGCCCCAGCCCTATATTATTTTCAATAAGAGCAAATTCTATTTCTTTTTTAAAAAAATATGTTTACTTGTAGATGGATACAATACCTGTATTTTGTTTAGTTTTTTGTTGTTGTTGTTTGTTTTTTTAATGTAGTGCTGGAGATTGAACCTACTGCCTCACGTGTGCTAGGCAAGTGCTCTACCACTGGGCCACAACCCCAGCCCACAAATTCTATTTCTATCTAGGTTTTTTTTTTAAATAATCACCTAACTTTATCATAAATGGAGTCACACATATAATCAATAAGTCACTATCAACAGAGTGTCAGGAAGTCAAAGGTTTGTTTAAGGAATGGGGATTCATGGGTGATAACCTGACCATCTTCTTTCACTTGGTCCTCTGTGGGGTCAACCCATTCTCCAAGAGTAGTCAAGACTCACCTTGCTCACTTTGATCTAGGACAACATGTACTAGCTGACCATATGACTCAGCATTATCAGCACCAGTCCATGCAGTACTATATTACTTCCCAATCCACTCATCAACCATTCCTGCTGTCAACCACTCTGGAAAGAATCTAGCTCCCAGTTGCGCGTGGTGGTGCACGCCTGTAATCCTAGCACTTAGGGAGGCTGAGACAGGAGAATCGAGAGTTCAAAGCCAGCCTCAGCAATGGAGAGGCGCTAAGAAATTCAGTGAAACCCTGTGTCTACATAAAACACAAAATAGGGATTTGGGATGTGGCTCAGTGTCGAGTACCCCTGAGTTCAATCCCTGGTACCCGCCTCAAAAAAAAAAAAAAAAATCCAGCTCCCACCATTGCACAGGCAGTTTAACTGCCTGGAACACTCCATAGTCTTCTTCAGGCTAAGACCTACTAATTCCTTAGGTATCAGCTCAGATGATGCTTCCTCCAGAAAGAACCTCCAGCTTCCCATGAGGACCCTACTCTGCATTCTCAAAGCATCTCCTCCTCATCAGATGCACTGTATTCCTGGTACCCACTTATTTGTCTGGATCCTCAGTAATATAAAGTGCATTAGGACAGGAACCATGTTTTCCCTTGCTCAGCCCTGAATTAAAATCCTAGCTACAATAACCAATATGTCAGAGGCATTAAATACATTTTAGTTGGAGAAAGGAAGGAAGAAAGGAAGGAAGGAAGGGAACATGCAGAGAACTATGAGAAAAGACTTCTTTGTCCCACAGACATCACTGAGAGGCAATCAGAAACATCAAAAGTGTTTGATCACTCAGACAAATCTAATTATCTAATTGACAAAAATCAAAGAAGTGATAGAGACTTTGAACTCCAACTTCTCAGTAAAAGCCAAGTAGAGTCTAGAAGATTTTAAAATCCTAGCTGCAGATTCCTTTGCTACCTTTGCAATGTCACTCATTTATCAATCTGTGATCCCTACCCCCAGCAGCCAAGAAACACACACACACAACATGCACACACACATGCATGCATCCATTTCTCCATGTAACACATGAGAACTATGGTAGTACTTGGTAGACTGGCACTAAATAAATATGATCTGAATAACTGAACAGCACCCCTGTACTTTCCCTATCAATCCTAACCAGGGTCTGAGGTAACAGCATTTTAGCCATGAAACAGCACTGGACTTGCACCAATTTCACCTCAAGCCTCCATTCTGGGATACATTTTAAATAACTCCGTGGCTCCTTCTATTCTTTACTTTATCCTTAAAACTGTGTTGATTTTCTCCCCAAGATTTCTTGCTCCTTCTCAGACAGCACCGTTCACCAGTGACAACAAGAACGCAGAGATCCACAAAGTCCCACAGCCCTCAGGGCCACTTCTCCCACTTGGGAGAGCAGGAAAGCAGGCACTGAGCTGCCTGCAAAGCAACATGGGGACATTTCCACCCCAGGAGTGTGCTTTCTCACATAAAATTCATGTGAACACAGGGAGGTGGCCTTTCGGCAAGGTGCTTTCACACCGCCTGGCTGGCCTCATAAATATTGCTCATTCCAGGCATTTCTGGGGAGGGAACTTCCTCAGCATATCTGCCCAGGTTTCTCTCTGACCTGAACTAATCTACGTTTTCATGATATACACATAATTTGAAAGTGCAGGCTGGTTAACACTTGATCTGTACTCAGCATGACAAACCCAGCACATCGCTGGGTACAAGCAGGGTAACCAAAGGGGGCCTTTAACACTCTGAATGCCAAGTGGCTGAGGCTAGGCGTCAGCTAAGGACTAGGGTTTGTGCACCTCAGTGGCAGGAAAATGCTGTGGTACTTGCCTGCTGCTATGTGTCTGTTTCTCTCAGTGATTTGTGGTTTTTTGTTTTTGTTTTTGTTTTTTAACTGAGTACATTCTCTTGCAAATTTGAAGCTAATGAGGAGCCCAGATGTGGTGCCTTGGCTGTTTCTCTGCTCATTTTTTTTTCCTTCCTCATATCAGTTTACCTAAGGTAGGAGCAGGCTGTGAAATGCATCCACAGACGGAGAAGTGATGAGGCCTGGAAAGAGTGAGGAAACCTGACAGAGTTTAACTTCCCTATTCTTGGTTATTACCTGAACTTTTATTTTTAAACTACAAAGCCTTGAAATTCATGAATAATACAGGAAATCTGTAAAATGCCACTTTTTCTGGAATAAGCAGGATATTAAAATGCAAATTGCAGTTCCACACACAGCTGTACTCTATGTGACAAATTAAGCTTTTCTTATTCCTAGTCTTGACATTTGCCTTCAAGATGTTTGTTCAATGTAGAGAGAAAGTGCTGAGGAGAAGCAGACGAGAAATGGAGATAGCCCTAGAGAGGCCAGCTACCCCTTAAGGGGTCCCCAGGTAGAAAGTACCAACAGAATACATGGAAAACCCATCCTCTGCATCACTGCATTTTCTCAGGAAGATCCTCTTATGCAAAGAGCATTCTGCAAAGACAAAGAGAGCTCTTTTAGAATGAGCAGGACAGAAATCTAGAAGAAGCTGAGAAAACCAGAGAGCTTCTGGGTCCCTGTTAGGCCCCGACTTCCATACCTCATACACTCAGCCAGATTCACAGAGCCACCTTCCAACCCTCCTTTATTCATTCAACATATTTACTGCAGGACAAGTGCCTGTTTCAGGCCAGCCACCTTTGAGATACACTAGTAAATAATACTGACAAAGCTCTCTGGGCAAGTGTGCTGCAGCTGGGGGTAAGGGGTGAACACCATCACATACCAGCTGCAGTGCTAAATTGCTTTACATATTTAACTCTTAAGCTGCCACATAAGGGAGGTACTATCACCATTCCCATCATACAGATGAAGAAACTGAGGCTCAGAGGAGTGAAGTCACTTAGCTCGTAAACTAGTCTGTGGAGGAGTCAGGATGTGAACCCAGGCGCCCTGGCTCCAGAGTCGGCATGCTTAACTCCTTTATCAGATTACTTCTCTCTCAAAGCCTTTTCCAGGTGTGCCCTTGTTAGTCATGTACAATGATAAGAGTATATAAGCTCCCAAGGGCAGAGTCCACATCCTAGTTACATTTGTCACTCACTGCTCACAGCCCCTAGAGGGTCTAGTTCATGAGTGCTCAGTAAATATTTACTGAATACCAGATTCATCATTATTGCTAAATTACCCTTACCCTGGGCTGGAGCTGCAACAGCAAGTATTAGCACCATCTAGTGGAGAGAGGCCTAGCACAGAAAAGACAATCATTAAAAGAAGTAGTTGATGGCACTGCCAAGAGGAGCCGGAGGTGACAGCAATTACCTGGATAATTTGGGTCAACATGTGCATGTAGGTGCTTTGCCATCATCCTGCAGACCTCTAGAAGTTGGTTGCAGAACCCTTTCAGGTTTACCAGAAGCTATTTTCTTAATATATAAAGTAAATAATATTTCAAACTCAGAATAAATCAAGCATTCATATTTTTAAAGCATCAAGAAAACAGGATATTTTAACACAGAGCTCTTCTGGGAAATCCATGATTAATCCATGAACCCAATACAATATAGAGAAGACTTTAAATTCTTATAGGAAAGACCTCCACGCTTGTGTCTACAAATAACTGCAATGGACGCATACAACAAAGCCAGTCATTTGGAGGTCAAGAATTAGATTGGATCTAGACATAAAGCCTCAAAAAATAGTGTTTCTGATCTCTATTTGTACCAAAATTCAACTCTGCATACATATACTAAATATTAGCCAACTGACACTGATGCATTACTATAAAATTAAATGAAAGCTCCACCTATACTTTTAGAGTAAAACAAAATCATCGATTGTATCTCTTAAAGCTTTTTATTAAAAATAATAGCAAAAATTTAAAAAGCATTTTATTTCAACTTGTTACTTTCAGTTGCTTTTTCTCTTTGACATTAAAGCAAAGGTAGAGAAGAGGTAGATGAAAAATGCAGAGAAACACAGGAATAGGCCAAAGAGGCAAAATCAGAAAGAATCTGCACTTCTAGTTCCCACTTCACAGCCTGGCAAACTCCTATTCACCCTTCAAGACCTTGCTCAAGAATCACCTCCATTGTACAGTTCCTCCTGTCTGCACTCTGCCCCTAGCTATCTTCTCCTAGTATGAGATCCTATAGCACTTGATACATAGCACTATGATATAATAGAGCATTATTTTATAATAGTGCACTGACTCATCCTTCTTCCCCAGAGACTGTCTTTTCTTGAGTTTCTCAGCACATCTGCCAGCTAAATCACTGCTGAGACCAGATGTAAATAACGATCATTTGAAACAAATATCATCTCCTTTTTCCTACACTATGTTTTGTATTGTTATACAACAAAAAGCTCTTGAAAGTAGAAAAAAGACCCAGCAATTCTCAAGACCTTTGCTTTGACTCTTCCTTTTGTGATTTTTTTCCCCCCTATATGGTCTTTAAGACTAGTCTTCCCAAGCCACAAAATCAGCAATCATTGAAATGTGAAGTAGAAAAAATAAAATAAAACAACCAACAGCTTTTGTTTTAAATACTATTTTCTTCTCTTCTGTCTATGATAAAATTGTGTCAGGAGGGAGGCCCCTCATGCGTCAGTGCATCTGTCTGAACTGAAAAGAATGTGAAATGCTTGCTGGGAACATCAGATGCCCTTCATCAGTCCAAATGCCCAGACACGATGTTTCTTTAAATGCTGCTGGCAAACATTCTGCTCAAGGTTAAACAATTAAGAATCACCGTATTTCCATGGAAATGATAAACGAAACAGAAAGATCAGCCTGGCATGATTACATAAAATCAGCTACAATTAAACAAAAATAAATCACTAGAGGAAGGACTATGGCTAAATGCATTTTGTTGGTGTAGTGTGGTGGTTAGACATGTGAATTCAAGGAGATCAAAGAGCCATAATTCAAATCCATGCTTTATAATGTATACACATGCTCTGTAACCTTCAACACATTGCATAATCTCTTAATGCCTCAATTGTCTTATCTTTAAAAAGGGAATAATAATAGTACAATGCTGGGTTTGCATTGAACACTTAACATGTTGTGTCTGGCAGACAGGAGACATTTAGTAAAGATTGCTATTATTCTTTCTCTTTCTGATTGATTTATTCATCACTTCAAGAAAATATATATTTAGAATATACACATTTGATGATGTTCTAGAGACTTTCACATACATCACTGCAGTTCCAATCTGGAAAAAACGGAAGGGTCAGACTCAAGAACCTGTTCTGTGCCAACATCCTTTGCTTCTAGCCATGTGGTATTTGAACTGCTCCCAGGCTTCTATAAACACTGGATTCAAATTTCATTAAAACATAATATCTCTAAAAGTGTGATAAAAGGCATCACCCTTATGTTCTCTTATCAACTTGTAACCAAAGGGAGATCCCCAAATGTGTTCATCTGTGGTGCATGGCTAACTCTGCTTTTTTCTGGGGCCCTCAAGATAAGGCTTCCATGAAGCATATTTGGACTTCTTGGAAATATGACACTGACTAAGAAAATCACTGGTTTTGTTCATTTTTTTCTCTTTTTAAAATTCAGACCTACACACATCTATTCATATAAAAATGTACAAGCAAATACAATCTTATGACATTTGTGTGTTCCACTCAAATAAATGACAAGATACTTTCATAAGGTATTTTCTGTCAAACAGTATCAAATTAAACTGGCTGAGTAATCCATTAATTGACTCTTTATACTGAACACTTAATAATTAATACCGCATGCACTTGTTTCTTGCTGTGATTTTAATTTTAAACAAGCATTTCCTACTCTTTTGAGCTACTGCATCAGTTAAATTAGAGAGCAAGCTACTTAAAATACTGCAATTTGCAATAACTCATTTGTGTGAACCCAGATTTTTTTGATACCATGCAAAAAGATGTAGAAGACTGGTCTGAAGGGGGGGAGGAGAGAGAGAGAGAGAAAGGGGAGGAGAAAATTAAATTGGATATTTAGACTAATAGGGCTTCAACTGCCTTCCATAAACACAAATTGCATTGGAAGTTTATGAAATCAGCTTCACTGCTCTTTTGGATAATTATAAAACTCAAATGTCACAAATTTTACCTAATAAATTTATACTAATAAAAACTCCCCTTAATCTCGTCTATATATTATTTTTCCTATATCATATTTCATTTAAAGGGGATGTGCAGAAAGCTTTGGCTCCAAGCCCTTCTCTTTTGTGAGTACTTACCATGGGCCAGTAACTGTTATGGTTCCTAGGTGGGTCACAAAGAAAAATAAATTTCACCAAGTACATGTCCACAAAAACAATTTAAACTTAAAGCCGACAGAAACATGCATACTTAGAGTAAGACAATATATGCAAAGTGCCATCAAAGCATGTATATATGCACACACACAAACACATTATAATGATATAGTAAATAGTATATAATATATAATAACTAAAGGTGTAAAGAGGAGATATATTGTAGGATGCTTAATTTCAACTGGGAAGTTAAAGGAAGTTAACTTAAATACTAAGTAGTTTTAACTTAGTATTTAAATTGTACATTGAACACTGAATAGAATTCACTAAGAGGATTAAGTAGAAAATACCAAAGAAACATTCAGAAGTAAATAATTGAGAAAATGCTCAAGAAAGATGAGTGATTTAGAGTATGTGAACACTGTTGTTCATGAAGAGATCATAATAGTGAATTCTTATCATTTTCATTGCCTCTGCAACCCTCTGAAGTGTAAGTTGAACTCTCATACCAGAAGTTGGTCACTCTTGACATAGTTGCTAGTTCTAGAACCCTCAATTCCTCATTGTGGTCAACTCTCATTGTGGTCAATCCTACATTATGCTACAGCTCCCTGGTGGCCACTTCCCTATGTGACAGCTAGATGCATTCTGAGTCACTGTTTCCACTGCCATTGACACCTCACATCGACTGCACAGAAACACCATGAGGTCCAACTCTCAGTCACAGCAGGACCTCCCAGAACTTGTGCCTGCTTGCTTTAAACCCACCAGATAAAACTCTTGATTGTGCCAGGCACAGGTGCACACCTCTAATCCCAACAGCTCTGTAGGCTGAGTCAGGAGGATCCTGAGTTCAAAGCCAGCCTCAGGAAAAGCGAGGTGCTAAGCAACTCAGTGAGACCTTGTCTCTAAATAACGTACAAAATAGGGCTGGGGATGTGGCTCAGTGGTTGAGTGCCCTTGAGTTCAATCCCTGGCACCAAAAACAAAACAAAACAAAACAAAAAACAACAACTCCTGATTGGAAACCTGTTTGGATAATACTCTGGATCCAATAAAGGCACTGTCCCACAGGTCCCTTTCATGTGTGTGGGCCTATAGGCATGCCAAGTACCCACCAGGACCTGTAAGTAATAAAATATTCCATCTTTCATATCTCCTAACCACTGCAGGGATGCTCTACATCTTAAAGACCCTAAACTAAAACAGCAGTACAAGGAGAGCTAAGGCTAGCCTAAATTAAAATATGTAATAGCTCCCACAATTGTATTTAGAATTGTACTTACATCTAATGTCCCCAAAGAGAAGAATTTTTTTCCAGTTAACTCTGCTCATGTTCCCTCTCAGTTATTTCATTTACTCAAGATACAATTATAAGCCAGGCACAGTGGCATGCACCTGTAATCTCAGCACTTTGGGAGACTGAGACAGGAGAATTGTGAGTTCAAAGCCAGCCTCAGCAATGGCGAGGTGCTAAGCAACTCAGTGAGACCCTGTCTCTACATAAAACACAAAATAGGGCTGGGGATGTGGCTCAGTGGTCAAGTACCCCTGAGTTCAATCCCCAGTACCAAAAAAAAAAAAAAAATAATAGATTAAAGACCTAAATGTAGGACCCAAAACCAAAACTCCTACAAGAAAACACAGAAGGAATGCTTTATAACATTGGATTTAGCAGTGATCTCCCATGTGACACCAAAAACACAGACAACAAAAGCAAAAAAAACTGGACTCCAGAAAACTTAAAAACTTCCATGCTTCCAAGAAAGCAATCAAGACAGTGACAAGGCAAAACCATATATTATGTGCAAATAATATATCTGATAAGGAGTTAATATCCAGAATATATAAAAATAGGTCCCACAACAACAACAAAAAACAAAACACAATTTAAAAATGGGCAAAAAACTTAGACATTCCTTCAAAGAAAACATACAAATGCCCAATAAGCATATGAAAAGATCTCAAACATTAGTGAAATGAAAATCAAAAACCATAATGAGATGTCATCTCACACCCATTAGAATTACTACCATGGGGGAGGGAGGGAGGAAGAAGAACAAGTATTAGGGAGAAATGGAGAAATTAGAACCCCTGTGCCCTGTTGGTAGGAATGAAAAATGGTACAAAATTATGGAAAACACTATAGAGGTTACTCAAAACTATTTAAATTAGTATTACCATATGTTCACCAATTCCACTTCTGAGTATACATCCAAAAGAATTGAAAGCAGGTTCTTTAAGAGATATTTGCACATTTGTGTTCATTTAAGCATTTTTTCACAATAGCCAAGAGGTGAAAGCAATCTAAATGTTCAACAGCAGGGAAATGGTTAAAGAAAATATGGAATATACTAAAACAGAATAGTATTAATTTCTAAAAACAAGAAAATTCTATCACATGCTGCAACATGAACACACTTTGAGGATGTTATGCCAAGTAAAATAATCCGATCATAAGGACAAATAATGTGTGATTTCACTTTCATGAAATATCTAAAACACACTAATTCATAGAATAGTGGTTCCCAGAGGTTGGGAGGGGAAGAGGAAGTGAGGTATTGTTGATAAATGCACAGTTCCTGTTTTGTAAGTTAAAAAGGTTCTAAAGTTCTTTCGCACAACAATGTGCATGTACTTAACACTAGTTATGGTGTGGATCTGAAATATCTCCCAAAGTTTCATGTGTTCAGAGGAGAGGCTTTTGGGAAGGTTCTGGATTAGGAGGGCTCTGACTTCACCAGTACATTAGTCCTCTGGTGGTTGAATGGACTACTAGAAAGTGAGACCCAGCTGGAGGAAGTAGATCACTACCAGTGCACCCTAGAAGGATTGACCTTCTCTCCAGCCCCCTTCCCTCTCTTCTTCCTGGCTACCACGAACTGAGCACTTGCCTCCACCACACCCTTCCACCATGAAGTTTCTGCCTTGGAGTCAGCTAAACATGGACTGAATCCTCTGAAAATCTGAGCCAAAATAAATCTGTTCTCCTCTAAGTTAGTCTTGTTGGGTATTCTAGTCACAGCAACAAAAAGCTGATTACTACAACTAGTAAACTGTACACTTAACATAGTCAAAATAATACATTTTATATTTTGATTTTAGCACAATTTAAAAATATTTAATTTTTTCAATTCAAAGGCTAGATAAAAAGATGAAAAGCCATGCAATTCAGGAAAGATGGTGGAATGAGATGGACATCACTGCCCTAGGTACATGTATGACTGCACATATGGTGTGACTCTATACCATGTACATCCAGAGAAATGAAAAGTTGTGCTCCATTTTTGTACAATGAATCAAAATGCATTCTGCTGTCATATATACCTAATTAGAATAAATAAATCTGAAACAATCTGAATATTCAAATAAGGGAACTTGCTAACTATGGTGGACCAAAAGTCACAATTTTTAAAAATTGTTTAATGTCATGCCACTTACTCCTAATATAATTATCCAGCTTTTTTGAGATATAATTGAAAAATAAAATTGTATATATTTAAGGTCATCAATGTCAATGATTTGATAGATGTATATGTGTCAATATATGTATATGTTGCAATATAACGACATGCAATATGTATTTATTATAAAATTATTACTATAAGTTAGCAAACACAGCCAGGCACAGTGGCGCACACCTGTAATCCCAGAACTTCGGGAGGCTGAGACAGGAGAATCGCAAGTTCAAAGCCAGCCTCAGCAATGGCGAGGCACTAAGCAACTCAGTGAGACCCTGTCTCTACATAAAACACAAAATAAGGCTGGGGATATGGCTCAGTGGTCAAGTGCCCCTGAGTTCAATCCCTGGTACCAAAAAAAAAAAATTGATCTTGCTCCTAGATTATTCATGCATACAATCCTCTCTCACCATTTCCTTATGCCCTCTAAAGCTTGTTTCTCTCTGTCCCCCCCCTCCTCCCCCACACAATTAGAACCTATTAGAGCTCACTTCTCAAATTGCACCGTGAACCCCCCCACAAGTTTCAACTTACAAGCAGTGTTCAAAGTTTTCTTCCGGAGATCTGACTCCTCCATGCACAGCACTGAATTGCTCACTTAACAGAGGAAATATCGGTGTTGGGTCCAGAGATGGCGACTAGACAAAGGTGGGTTGGGCATCTGAAGTTACCCCCGGGCACCAAGACTTGCCGCGTGGGCCAAACCTTGCCGCGCACACTCTAACATCAACCAATCAATGAACCTGCTGACCTCCGAAATGGGCCCATACCTGTCACTGGGCCTCAGCCAATCAAGAAGAGACACCTCTTGGCGAGAATTCCCCTCCCCTCTAGTGACCTCTTCATGCTAAGTAAGGTAAGCCAATCTCAGAAAACCAAATGCTTAATGTTCTCTCTGATAAGTGGATGCTGATCTATAACGTAGGGGAGGACAAGGGAAGAATGGAGGAACTTTGGTCACAGGAGTAGGAGGGGGGAGGGGCAGGGGGACAGTAAAGATGGTGATATATGACTGACATCACAGCCTCAGCTTCACCTAAGCAACTCAGTGAGACCCTGTCTCTACATAAAACACAAAATAGGGCTGGGAATGTGGCTCAGTGGTTGAGTACCCCTGAGTTCAATCCCTGGTACCAAAAAAAAAAAAGAAAGAAAGAAAGAAAGAAAGAAAAGAAAACCTTCATTATTCAACTGAAGTCTGGCCCCTTTGGACAACAGCTCAAAATGGCCTCCTGAGGGAACATTTGATTTTAACATCCTCACGGATTTGAGCAACTTTTGTCACTGGACTGATAAGTGGTCAGAAGTCCTTTATGTGCAGGCTTTCTGGGACTTCTGCTCTTGCCCCAATCTTTCTTCCACCTGGTCTCTTGCTCAGATCCTCCTGGCCTGTCACAGCCCTTCTCCTTCTCCTCCTTCACCCAAGGAGTCTCCAAACTCTCTCAACTACTTCTCCATCTTCCTTCTCCTACCCACCAGAGCTCCTCACCACTCCTCCCCTTCCCCCATCATCTCACCACCCTCTACCTTGTCAGGCCCCTCCTTCTACCCCTCCCCCTGGCTCTTCCCTGCAGTCTCCCGGCCCCTCCCTACCTCCTCCCCATTCTTTGCCCCATCTTCCTATCATACTTCCTCCCCTGACTTCCCTTCCCCTATCAGTGCTCACACCCACTGTCTTCCTGTAAATACATCGCTCAAATTGAGAAGTGTTTAGGATCCTTTTCTGAAGACTCCACCAATTACATGAAAGAATTCAGATATCTCTCTCAGGCTTATGATCTTACCTGGCATGATGTCTGTTGTTCTCTCATCTTACTCCTGATGAAAGGGCTTGCATCCAACAGGCAGCCAGTGACCATGCAGACCAAGCCTGACAGACCCTACCCTCCCCACAGGGATGGCAAGTTGACCCACAACCTGAGGATTAACAAAGTCATAACCACTGTGCTCAGATGATCCAATACCTCCTGGAAGGTATGCAGGCAGTCTCTAATGAAGGGGTTAACTTTGATAGACTGGCAGAAGTTACCCAGGGCCCTGATGAGAATCCCACTTTGAGCCAGGCATGGTGGCGCAAGCCTGTAATCCCAGCACTTAGGGAGGCTGAGACAGGAGAATCACAAGTTGAAAGCCAGCTCAGCAACCAGGAGGTGCTAAGCAACTCAGTGAGACCTTGTCTCTACATAAAACACAAAATAGGGCTGGGGATGTGGCTCAGTGGGTTCAATCCCCAGTACCAAAAAAAAAAAAAATCCCACTTTTGTTCCCCAACTGCCTAACTGAGGCTCTTACCAAATACACAAAGCTAGATCCCAATTCTCCCTCAGGGGCCATAGTCCTGGAAACTCATTTTATCTCTTAGTCAGCCCTGATATAAGACAAAAGCTCAAACAAGCTGAGGATGGTCCTTAGACCCCTATCCGAGATCTAGTCAAGATGGCTTTCAAAGTTTATAATATCAGGGAAGACTCAGCCGAATTGGCCAGGCAGGCATGCTTACAGAAAAAAGTAGCTCTCCCAACACAGGACTTGGTAGCTGCCCTGCAGCCTATGCAGCCAACACGACTTCAAAAGGGGCACCAGCCATCCACCCCACCTAGGGCTTGCTTTAAGTGCGGACACGAAGGTCACTGGGCTCGGGAGTGCCCAAACCCACGGCCTCCCTCCAGACCATGTTCCACTTACAAGCAGGCAGGACACTGGAAGAGTGATTGCCCTATGGCTGGCCCTTCCCTGGCGCCTCCACACAGGGTATGGCCGACCAGGCAGTCCCTTCCCTAGAACTGCTGGGATTCATGGATGGCTGAAGAAGCCCAGACTCAAGGACTCCTATCTCCCTCACTGAGCCCAAGGTAACGCTACAGGTAGTGGTTAAGTCCACCACCTTCTGGGTGGATATTGGGGCTACCTATTCTGTTCTGCCTGCCCATCCTGGTCCTTTATTTCCATCTCAGATCTGGGTTATGGGAATTGACGGTACACCTTCCTTTCCAAAATGGACAGCGAAACTGGCCTGCACCCTTAAGAGACATCTGTGAACTCACACTTTCTTAGTTATCCCCTCCTGTGTAGTTCCTCTCCTTGGCCACAACGTTCTCTCCCTTTTAGGAACTACCCTACAGATTCTCCCCCAAAGGCCCTCCACTCATCTTCTTTTACCTTTGTTCCTTACTCTCTCATCCTCCATTACCTCCTGACCTTGTCAATCCCCAGGTATGGGACATATCCAAACCAGTTGTGGCTGCTCACCACATGCATGTCCATATTCAATTAAAACTGCAAGCTAAGTTTCCTTCCCACTCCCAATTCCCTATTTCCCCTACTCATAGGCAAGGGCTCAAACCCATCACAGACTGCCTACTTGATCAGGGGCTCTTTATCCCCACCAACTCTCTTTGTAACACCTCCATCTTGTCAGTACGTAAATCCTCAGGAGACTATGGGTTGGTCCAAGATCTGCATTTAATAAATGACATGGTAATTCCCATCCACCTTGTGGTCCCCAACCCTCATACTCTCTTTTCTCACATTCTTCCCTCCACCTCCCACTTCACTGTCCTTGACCTCAAAGATGCCTTTTTCTCAGTGCCCTTACACCCCAATTCCTATTACCTCTTTGCATTTACATGGGATGATCCCACAATACACAGATCCCAACAATTAACATGGATGGTCTTACCTCAAGGTTTCCAGGACAGTCCCCACCTTTTCAGGCAAGCTCTAGCCCAAGACCTACTCTCCTGTGATGTGAGAGACAGTGTCTTTCTACAGTATGTAGATGACCTCCTCCTATACAGCCCATCTTTACAAGCCTCGCAGGCTCATACGGCCCAATTGCTCAACTTCCTGGGTTCCTGAGGCTATAGAGTTTCCCCAGCTAAGGCCCAGCTTTCTGTTCCTCAAGTCACCTACCTACGCATCCTGTTGACTTCTAACTCTAAGTCTCTCACAGTGGACAGGATCCAAGCCTTCTGGGACTTACAACCACTTACCACAGCCAATTACATTCTCTCCTTCCTAGGAATGGCCGGCTTCTTCCACCACTGGATTCCTAATTTTGCTCTTTTAGCCAGGCCCCTCCAGCAGTTTCTCCAACTTCTTTTCTTCTATCCTGGTCTTTCTACCATTCTCCGGCAGATTCATTCCACTTGTGAGATATGCTTTACAGTCTCGCCACAGGGAGACGTAAACCCAAACTCCCAACTCACCAGATGAGAGGCCACCAACCAGGTGAAGATTGGCAAATTGACTTTGCTCATATGCCCAGACATAAGAAACTCCATTATCTTCTCACTTTGGTTGATACTTTTTCAGGCTAGGTAGAAGCCTATCCCACCTCCAGGGAGACTGCAGATACAGTGGCCTCCATCCTCATTGAGCAGATTATTCCCAGGTTTGGACTACCTGCTTCTATTCAGTCTAACAACAGACCAGCATTCATCTCCCAGATGTTCAACTGGTCTCCAAAGGGCTTCACATCACCTGGAAACTTCACATCCCACATCAACCTCAATCATCAGGTTTGCTTGTGAGATTGTTGAAGAAATTGCCCAGGTAACAGTCAACCAGATGTTCCTGCTTCCCTATAGCTGCCTCCCATCCAACCCCACATGTGAACCTCCACCCTACCATGCCCCCCAATAAGCAGGAAGTAGCCGGACAGATGTCGGCATCCTATATCATCAAAGAGGTCAGAATGTTGGGTTGAGAGATGGCGGCTAGACAGAGGGGGGCTGGGCATCTGAAGTTACCCGCGCCCACCAAGACTTCCCACACATGCCAAATGGTGGACTGCTCACCACTCTGACATCAACCAATCATCAATGAACCTGCTGACCTCTGAAATCGGCCCATACCTGTCACTGGGCCTCAGCCAATCAAGAAGAGACGCCTCTTCATGAGAATCCCCCTCCCCTCAACCTACCCATAAAAATGCCCTCTCCCAGTCTTGGGTGCAGCTTCCCTGGCCCACACTGGTGGACCAGTGAACCTCACCTGAGAGTGGACCCCAATAAAGCCTTGCCTTTGCCTCTTCAGCTAATGGCTGTGGTCTTTACCGCCGATCTGACCTTACAATCCGCACAATATGAATAGCTGTAATTGCCACACTTATCACAACTCAGTGTAAGTCAGGATGCATTTCTGCCATTCTGTTTAACTACCGCAAATCTATAAGGAAGGCATTCGTATCTCCTATCTTACAGCTGAATAGCTTGTGTCTCAAAGAAGTTAAATGGGGGAGCCAGGAGTGTAGTTCAGTGGGGAAGTTGCCTGGCATGTGCAAGGTCCTGAGTTTAATCCCCAGCTCTGAAATGAAAAGAAAAAGAAAAGAGGAAGGGAGGGAAGGAAGGAAGGAAGGAAAGAAGAAAATGGGGAGGGAAGGAAGTGGGGAGGAAAGGAAATGCGGAGATGTCTCCATGATCACTGAATTACACGTGTCAAATGTGGGACTTGAACTTGAGTCTGTTGACTCAGGGCCTGAGCTATAATTCATCATTAACTTATCCATCCTTATCTCCAGCACTATGTACAGATTCTGGCACTGGTCAAAGATTCAAGCTTCAACACTGGCACCAACAATTGCTCTGAGTCATCTAAAACTAAGAGCACAGATCATGAAGCACAACAGCAGCTATGGCCTCAAATCCCAGGCTGCCCCTTACCAGTTTTGTGACCTTATGTATGTTTATTAATCTAAGTTTTCTCATGTGTACAAAGGAGATAATAAAAGTTCCTTCACCTGTTATTAAAAAAAAAAAAAAAAAAGCTAGCTGGGTATGGTGGCATATGCCTGTAATCCCAGTGGCTCAAAGGGTTGAGGCAGGAGGATCCTGAGTTCAAAGCCAGCCTCAGCAAAAGCAAGATGCTAGGAAACTCAGTGAGACCCTGACTCTAAATAAAATACAAATTAGGGGCTGGGGCTGTAGTGCAGTGGTAGAGCGCTTGCCTAGCATGCGTGAGGCACTGGGTTTGATCCTCAGCACCATGTATAAATAATAAATGAATAAAATAAAGATCCATCAATATTTTAAAAAATATTTTTAAAAAAATACAAATTAGGGCTGGGAATGCAGCTCAGTGGTAGAATGCCTCTGAGTTCAATCCCCAGTACCCAAGAAAAAAGACAAAAAAGAAAAGAAAAAATGTTGGCAAGGATGTGAAGAAAAACCCTATATACTGCTGGTGAAAATGTAAACTAGTATAACCACTATGGAAAAGAATACACAGTTTCCTCAAAAAACTAAATCTAAAACTGCCATATAATCCAGATACAACACCTGTGGGAATATATGTGAAGGAAATGAAGCCAGCATACAAATGAGATACCTGCATACCTATCTCTATTGTGGCACCATTCACACTAGCCAAGTTATGGCAGTTTTTATATTTTAAAATGGTTGAAAAAAATCAAAAGAATACTGACAGGGTAAAACGATATGAAATTCAAATTTCAGTCTCCAAAAATAAAATTTTATTAGGACATAGCTTTGCCCATACATTGACATATTACCTATGGCTAATGTCATGCTACAATGGCAGAATGAAGGCACTGCAACAGAAACCATGTAGCTCACAGGCCTAAAATATTACTACCTAGCTCTTCAAGGAAAAAAAAAAAGTTTTCCAACCTTTGATTTAGTGAAATAGTCAGAGGCTAGATCTCACAATATATTTGAGTCACATTAAAATTTAGGATCTTATCCCAAGAGTGGGTAAATCAATTAAAGAGTTTGAAGCAAGGGAATAGCATAACCCAGTAGTGCCCAAACTCATCTGCATGATAAACTAGGGAGCTTCAAAAAATAGGGATGCTTGAGTCCCACCTCCAGTGACTATGAATTAATTGGTGTTGAGTACAGCCAGGGTTTTGGCATTTGGGAGCAATATGCAGAAATGAGAACTATGGGTATAATCACACTTTCATGTTTTAATGATCATTCCAACTCTGGGATTCCCCTCTGGCTGCACACTCAAATTACCTTGGCAATATTTTCAAACAAACTCATATTCAGGCCCACCCAACCAATTAAATGAGGATCTCTACAGGGAAGATCTAAGTATTGGCATTTTTTAAAATTGCCCAGGTGACTCTAATATGTAGCCTGCATTGTACACTATATTAACAGGAACCAAGGACACAGAAACAAAGACCCCCGGGAGGTTACTCTGAGTGGTCTAACTAAAAGGTAATGGGGACTTGAGGTGAGGAAGGGGAATGTGGAGGGACAGTCATTGGAACTTGATGATTTGTTGGAGAGAGTGGAGAATTGTGGTGGGAAATTTCAAAAATGACATGCACATGTCTAGCAAAGCAACCATGTGCAAGCTGATGCCATTATTGGGAATGGGAACCATGGAAGAAGGAAAAGTTTTGAGGGTAAGAGCGTTAGTTACAGCGTTGAAAAGGAGGGACAGTCAGTCAGATCAAAACTATAATGGACTGGAATCAAATGACAAAGGGCTTGAATGCTATCCACAACATCCTCCTCACACAACAGGCAATGGTTACAGTGATGTCTTAGAACACATATGGGCTTTGGATTCAGACACTGTTCCTGCCACATACAAAGTGTACTGATTGGGACTTAGCGTTCATAGATGTCTTGTTCACCTTTGGCCATCAGAAACACTCTGTCAGATACTCAAACACTATCCTTTCAAGGATGTTGTAAAGATTCAACAAGAAACCACATGTTAAGTGTCTAAAGACTTAAGTAGCACAAAAGATACTCAAAACAGTAGCATTATCTCTGAAGTGTTTCCAAAAGAGATGATGCAGTGATACTCTTACACTGATGCTTTAGGAAGAGTATGTGAACATCTGAAGGAAGGTTGAGCTAGTGGGAGAAGAAATTAGTATTTAGGTTTAGTAGCTGGGATTGAGTTCAGAAGCATGTAATAAACAACACAATGGTATCCATTCATCCAGTCAATAACAAGTCAGAGTTTCAGCAATCCTTCCAAGATCCAGGTGACTTTCCAGCATATTGCTCTTTCTTTCCAAGTATCCATCTTGACGAAGATGGCCAGAACTCTATCTACCATATCCATATTGCAGGCAACAAGGTGGGGGAAAGGACAAAAAAGAAAAGTACATCCACCAATTTTCTTGAAGGAAGTCCCCAGAAGGCCAAAACATAGTGTCACCAACATCGCTTGGGCCCAAATTTAGTGATATGACCACACCTAGCTAGAATGGAAACTAGGAACTGCTGTCATTATTTGGGGAAGCCATATTTCCAGTCAAAAACAGATATTCCCAGCCAGGTACGGTGGCACACACCTGTAATCCCAGCACTTTGGGAGGCTGTGACATGAGAATTGTGAGTTCAAAGCCAGCCTCAGCAATGGCGAGGTGCTAAGCAACTCAGTGAGACCCTGTCTCTAAATAAAATACAAAATAGGGCTGGGGATGTGGCTCAGTGATCGAGTACCCATGAGTTCAATCCCCAGTACCAAAAACAAACAAACAAACAGGTATTCCCATAACTAAGAATGAAGAAGGTGGAGGTTGGGAGTAACTAACCAGCAGTTACGTATTGCAAGGGGTAGAGACTTACTGACTCGCTTCTCTCAGGCTATTTCCTCACTTGGAAGGCTGGCCTGATTCCTTCCTCTGAGCTCACTAGGCTGATTCACCACCTCCATGTTCTTCACATCTGCTCTTTCCTTGCCAGGCCACTCCCTGGCCTTTTCATCACCAGTCCAATAGTATATTTCTTTTAAGACCTAAGATGGGACTTACCTCCATAATGGCCCGTTTCAACTTCTGCTACCTTCTTACATATGTACACATATATGTATATGATACCTAGTGATTGAATAGGTTTGAGCACAGTTCCATCCAGATAAACTGTCCTTGCACAAGTCACTCCTGCTCCCTGAGTCTTGTTTCTCCCATATCAAGTGGAGTGAATAATGTACACCTCACAATTCCATAGCAAGGCTCAAAGGAGATTTCTGCAAGTGGAAGTGGTCTGTGAACAATAAAGCATTAAACATCTATTAGGTGTTACCATTTCTCCCCTGAGGTGTTTCTTCTTGTTAGTTAACATAAGACAACTGAAGTTGTTTGTGGGAAGTGTTATCTCCCGAAAGAACAAGGCAGAAGGCTTGTTGCTTCTCTCCACTCTCACCTTCTCAAGGCAAAGCTATAAGAGGATTCTGTCCATTCTTAAAACCTGACTACAAGCTGTAAAAGAAGTTTAGACATGAACATGGATTACTTCCTTCGAAGAGAAAGGCTATCTGGAGAAGCTAGAATGCCCCTGCACTGCTGATCACAGCAGAATTAAAGCCAACAGCAGAACCCGGATCATCAAAGGGAATGAGTCATGGTACCTGGCGAGGAAGCAAGACTTCAGCCAGACACCAGTCAGAAGAACTATATATCACAGCTCTGAAAATAAGCCAGACAAGTTCCTGTAACTGTGAACAACCCAAAGATGACCCCTGCCCTCATACATGAAGCTAAGCCCAAACAGTTGCTGATAGCATTGAAACAATAACTGCATCTGCTCAGATTCATCATACATCTGATACAGATCCAAATATACACTTCAGAAGATGTCGTCAAGAAAGGATTTTTGTCTCTTTTATTATAAAACAAAATGTATATTCTGGGAAGTGCCTAAAATATTCATGGATGTGTTTAACCATAATTTTAAAGTAAACCCTCATGTAATTACCACTCTGATCAAGAAACAGAACATTATACCACCTCAGAGCCTCTCTGATCACAATTTCCTTCCCACCTAGAAGTTATCGCTATCCTAGTTCTCAAGATATATTTCCTTCATTTTCTTTATATTATTATTTGGCTACACCCATAAACAATGTTGTTTGTTTATTTCAAATTTTTATATGAATGGGATGATATGTATGTATTTTTTAGCATTTTGTTTCTTGTGCTCAGCATTATGTTTGTGACCCAAAATACTGGCTGAAGAAATGATGTGATATCTGAAATCTAACCTAATCACCAGTCTGTGTTTTAATAAGTTCTCCAGGTAGTTCTGATACATGCTCAAGTTTGATAACTATTCCTAAATAGTATTCTATTAGGTGAAGATACCACAATTTATTTATTGCTTCTACTATTGACATACATATGTATTATTCCAAGTTTTAGGGTTTCAAGTTTATTTTTTTCCCATCAAGAACAGAAATTCATTTTCCTTCAATCCTAGAGGCTGGGAAATCCAAGATCAAGAGCTCCGTTGTCCCTGTGAGGGTTGCTCACCACCACGATGGTGCATTGATGCTGCATTCACCAGAAGAGAGGAACACTGTGTCCTCGCATGGCAACCAGTGAAAGGGTCATTCCTGAAGTCACTCCATCAAGCCACTTTATAATTTCACAGAACTGCATTCACATGGGCCCCATCCTCATGACTTCACCACCTCCCAGAGGCCTCACTCAGTACTATTACATATTACACTGGCAATTGTCTCAACATGAAGTTTGGAGGAAACAAAGCATTCAAACCATAACATGAAGGCAGGCTGGGAGAGCCACCGGGAAAAAGGAAAGATAGAAGGAAGAACTGGCAGAGTCACCATGGGCTGCTATGCAGTCAAAGGAGGTTGCAAGAATGTCCAAAATAGGTCTGCCCTGGCAGCCCTGCTCTGCAGTCACTGGCTAGGAGTAGTCCTTAAGAAGTGTGGCCTGCAGCCGGGTGTGGTGGCACAAGCCTGTGATCCCAGAACTTTGGGAGGCTGAGACAGGAGAATCACGAGTTCAAAGCCAGCCTCAGCAATGGTGCGGCACTAAGCAACTCAGTGAGACCCTGTCTCTACATAAAACACAAAATAGGGCTGGGGATGTGGCTCAGTGGTCGAGCCCCTGAGTTCAATCCCCAGTATCAAAAAAAAAAAGAAGAAGAAGTGTGGCCTGCTACAAATACAATGGGAAAAAGTTCTCAGGAGGAAGGAGACCTTCTTTTCCCATAAAGCCAGGTAACCCCCAAACTCCACCCCTTGACCTAGCACCTCTGTTCTCCAAACTTTGACTTCTTTTCTGAGAATCTCTTAGGAATACTTGGGTCACATTCAAGTTGTCTGGAGTACTGTGGGTCCTTTCTGCCTTCATGATATACCCATGAACAAATGGTACATCAGCTACAGCTTTGTAATAAAGCAAGTTATTCCCTTGAGGGTGTCCTCTGGTGTATGGTGAGATATGACTTCAAGTTGAAGTCATGCCCACACTGCTTGAACAAAAAGCACTTCTCAACTGAGTGCATTCAAGGGCTTTTGTGGGATGATTTGTTGCTAAACATTTGCTCACACTCCTAGCACCCAAAAGAACTCCCTCCTAAGTGTGTGCCTTTATGCACAATGTGGCTTGAATTACTGCCAGAGTTTCCCAGACTCTTTACATACACAATGTTTCTCCCCAGAGTGTGTCCTCTGGTATCTAAGGAGATTTATCTTCACACCAAAACTGGGCTCACACTGCCTGCAGACAAAAGGCTTCTCTCCACAGTGTGTCCTCTCCTGGAACAAGAGGGCTGACTTTCGAATGAAGCCTTGTCCATATTCCTTACATGCATAAGCTTTCTCCCCTGAGTGCCCTCTGGTGGAAGATAAGGGTGGAATTTTGGATAAAGTCTCACCCACACTCTATACAAAAAAGTATTCTCTCCTGAGTGTATCCTCTGGTGTCTGAGGAGATCTGTCTTCAAGCTAAAACTCTGCTCACAATGCCTGCACAAGAAGGGCTTCTTACCTGATTGTGTGCTCTGGTGTGTGACAAGGTGTGATTTGTGCTAAAGGCTCAGCAGCACTCCTGGCATCCTAAGTGTGTTCTCTCATGCAAGGTGACACTGGACTTATTGGTATAGGCTCACCCACACTTTTTGCATACAAAGGGCTTCTCTCCAACATGAGCCTCCAAGTGCTTACTGTAGTATGACTTATCCCTAAACCTTTGTCCACACTCCTGGCATCCACTAGGCTTCTCTCCTGAGTGTTCTCTAATGCACAGCAAGGTCTGACCTACTGGTATAAGCTTGCCCATGATCCTTGCACACAAGGGGCTTCTCACCTTCATGTGTCATCTCATGTGCAGCAAGGTGTGATATATTGTCAAAGCCTCACCCACACTCTGCACACATGGGTCTTCTCTCCTATATGTCTTCTATGGTGCAAGGAGTCTGAGAGTCAGAGTCTGGGAAACCCTATACCATGTTTCCTGACTCACAGCTAACACCCTGTGGACACTTCCTGCAAATAAAATGTTTCTGCCTGGAATGTGCTTTCATGTGTGAGAGTAGCTTTGTCTTCAGGCTGAAGTCTTGTCTAACCGCCACACAATCCAATGCTCTCCATCTTGAATTTTCTATTCCTTTTAATATCTTCCCTCTTTCCATAAGATTTTCCCTTTGGATTTGGCTGGGCTCTGTTTTTGCCATTCTGTTCCTTCTCCTTGAGCTTATTGGTTATCTTGAGGGTGAGCTAGAAAATACCCTTGAAATCTGCCTTTCCCTTCTAAAAGGACAGTTAGAGCCCTCTTTCTCTTGCCTTTTGGCTGTTTCACTCTGGAAGATTTGGTCAGGAAATTGTTACTGCTGTTGCATGGAATCCACCAAACCAGGACCCCTGGGTCACAGGTCACTTTGTACATATGAGTCTGGAGACATCTAAGCAGGACAGTTGTATAGCATGTGATTGCTGGGGAAGTGCTGAATGGAGAAGGCAATGGGCAGCACAGACTAAGATGGATTTCTGCCTCTGATTCTGGAAAGGTACCTGGTGAACATCTCTCTTCTCTCTAGGGCTCCTTCCCTTGTTCTAGTCAAGTGGTGAGTTCTGTCTTCTTAAATTAGAGAATTCCTAGATAGACCACACTGCTATAGTTCTCCAGGTCATCTCCGTGTATAGGGTCCTCTGAGCAGGGTTCAGCAGCCCACTCCTAAGAGAAATCCATAGTCAGGTCCCCAAAGACCATGAAATTCTCTCTCCTGACTCTCTTGGTCCCACTGCCATTTTCCTGCTCCTCCCTGTAGAAGGGAAACCTGCAGGTGGCTGATGATTTTGGAGGTTGGGAAATCCAAGACTAGGTAGCCACATCTGGTTGGCTTCTGGTGAGGGCGTTTGTGCTGTGTTGTCAAGGCAACTGATGCAAAAACAACAGTGAAATCAGTTGCTGAAAATATTGAGCACTGTCCACCAACTAGAACAAAGATCTAGGATCTTCAGAAAGACCCAGTACTAGAGGATCCATAATCCTAAGAGATGCTTCTTCTCCCTCTTACTATTCTTATAGAAGGCCTTTGGTGGACAAGAATCTCTTGGGTATACAACTAGCTGTAAAGTTAAATGTCAACATTATATGACAACACCTGTTTTCAGAGTCAGTTCACTAATTCCCAAACCCACTATAACTTAAAAGTGTCCTCTACTCCACATCCTTGCCAACACTTAGCATTTTTAAGACATTTTAAGAGTTGCCAATCTGGAGCGTTAAATATTTTTAAGTTTTCCAACCTGCAATCAAAAAAAAAAAACATATTAGGGGACAGAACTACAGCATGAAATCATAATTTCACAAACAGTCATGTATAGCTTAACAGGTTTAAGAGGTCCATTCTGAGAAATAAAAGGTGATCCTCTCATCGTGTGAACATCATAGATGTATTTGTACAAACTAAGATGGCTATGATATTACTAGGTGATACAATCATATGAGACCACTATCATATATGTGGCACATCATTAACTAAATGTTGTACAGCACCTGACTATACATTAGTTGGTAGATTTTCGTGGAGTGTGTCTGATGCAGGAAGAATTTTGTGTGATGAAGAAACTGAAAATATGACCTGAGTGCGGACAGCAGGACATAATGTAGTGTAAGATGCTGAGGATCAAGGCAGTGACAAATCAAAAACCTTATAGATGTGCTAAAGGACTTAAATTTATTCCAAGTGAAATGAAAAACCAGTGAAGGATTTTAAGCAGAAAATTTACATGATGATATTTCTATTTTTGTATATATTTAAAATATTTCAGACACATCCATTTCTAGCTATAAAGGAGTTGCTTGATGCTTCAGACCAATGCTCCCACTGAAAACAACTAAAAATCTAGATACAGCACAAGTATACACACACCACAACACACACAACACACACACACACACTCCTGTTTGAAGACATCAGGTAATTGTTGAAACAATTAGGACTTTAGGAGACAAAAATACTAGAGAAAAGAGAAAGATGTGCTAAAATTCCACAGTCGCTCTGTCACCTGGGTCATTTGCCAAAACTGGGTGAGGGGTAAGGGACTGAGAATCTAGGCAACAGTCTCAGCTATTTCCTCTACAGGAAAATAACATCATCAATTTTTCATACAAAATTGTTGAACACATAATCAAAATTTACCAAGCATACAAAAAGGAAAAACTCAGAGAAAAAAGAACACATCACACAAAGAAACAATAAGTGACTCAAATACTGAAGTTAGTAAACAAAGAATCTAACCATAATTAATATATTAAAAAATACAATAAGATGGAGAAATTAAATGAAAAGGTAAAGAATTTCACCAGAAAATTAGAATGTTTTAAAAAAGAATCAAATAGTATTTTTAGAACTGTAAAATACAATTACTCAAATGAAGAACTCAGTAGGTAAGGTTGAATAACAAATCAGACATGGCAGAAGAATAAAGTATGAAATATATAAAGCATAAAAAGATAAAATATCTGTATCTGAAGACAAAGAGAAAGATGGAGCAGTGTCTGAAGTGATAAGAACACACTAATTAAAGATATCAATGAATAAATACAAAAATTCCTAAGAACCCAAGCAAGGTTAACAGTAAATAAACAAAAAATAATCAATACTTCCAGACTTAGGGACATCACAAAAAACTTATAAAAACTAAACACCAAGAGAAAGCATTAAAAGCATTCAGAGGCAAAAAGTCAAGTTACTTTCAAAAGAGTAATAATAATATTAGCTGATGGCTAATATTTCAACCAAAACCATGGATATCTGAAGACAATGGAACAATGTTTTATGGTGCTGGGCAAGAACTACAAATACAGAGTTCTATACTCCACAAAAATATTTTTAAATGAAAGTAAAAGTGAGGCATCTTCAGTTGAGTTTTGTGCAGGGTAAGAGGTGGGAATTTAATTTCCTCTACTACATATGGATTTCCGGTTTTATTAGTACCATTTGTTGAAGAGGCTATTTTTTCTCCAATGTATGTTTTTGGCACTTTTGTCTAGAATGAGATAACCATATTCATGTGAGTTTAACTATGTGTCTTCTATTCTATTCCATTAGTCTTATTCCATGTCTGTTTTGGTGCCAATACCATGCTGTTTTATTACTATAGCTCTGCAGTATAATTTAAGGTCTGGTATTGTGATGCCTCCTGCTTTACTTTTTTTTTTTTTTTTTTTTGCTAAAGATTGCTTTGGTTATTCTGGGTGTCTTATTTTTCCAAATGAATTTCATGACTGCTCTTTGTATTTTTTTTTTTTTTTTTTAATATTTTTTTTTAGTTGTAGATGGACACAATGTTTTTATTTTATTGCTTTGTATGTGGTGCTGAGGATCGAACCCAGGGCTTCACGCATGCGAGGCAAGCGCTCTACCGCTGAGCTACAATCCCAGCCCCTGCTCTTTGTATTTCTATGAAGAACGTCACTGGAATTTTAATAGGAATTGCATTAAATCTGTATAGTTCTTTTGGCAGTACGGCCATTTTGACAATATTAATTCTGCCTATCTAACAACATGGGAGATCTTTCCATCTTCTAAGTCTTCTTCAATTTCTTTCTTTCGTGTTCTGTAGTTTCCTTTGTAGAAGTCTTTCACCTCTTTTGTTAGATGGATTCCCAAGTATTTTATTTTTCTAAGGCACTTTCAGACAAGTAAAAATTGAGAAAATTTGTCACCAGTAAAGTGCCACTAAAAAAAAATGCTAATGGAAGTCTAATTGGATAGAAGAAAATTATTCCAGATGAAAGCATGGTAATGCAGAAAATTAAAAGGAATTGGAAAAATACATGTGTTAGTAAGTATTAATGAATACTCATTGCTTTAATCAAAAATAAAAATAATGTCTGATGGGTTTTTTTAATCTGTAGACTTAAATTTCAGGACAATAATAACACAAAATGTATGAAGAGATAGACAGAATTAAAATCCTCCACAGTACCTTATTAGTCAGCTTTATAGTGACCTAAAAGAAATTACAGCATGTCTACAAAATTACTTGTACAAAAATACATGTTCAGAGCAGTATTATAAGTAATAGTCAAAAACTAGAAACTCAAATTTCCATCTAGAGGTGAACTGACAAACAAATGATAGCATATTCATAAATGGAATACTATTCAGCCATAAAATGAACGAACCACTGACAGGCTAAAAACTATGGATCAATCTCACAAACATTATGCTGAGCAAAAGAAACCAGATTCAAAAAAGTACATATTACACAATTCCACTCATGTGAAGTTCTGGCCAAACAAAACTTTATTATGATGCTAAAAGTCAGTATAATAATTATCTTTGGCGACATTAGAAATTAGAAAGGGAGAGGGGACCTGTGGGAGGTTGGCAATGTTCTTTTTCTTGATTTGATGTGCTCATAAGGATGTGTTCATGTTGTGGAAATTCATCAAGCACCATACTTAAGATTGTACACTTTTCTATATATATATTTCAAGATAAAGTTGAAAAATATATTTCAGACATACAAAAACTATGCCAGGAATAAAACCAAATCTATTATCAAGATTTTTAAAAATTACCAATATTTGTTTATATATGTACTGCTCTCTGATTACATCTTCACCCACCCCACCAACAATAACCACATTCCTAAATGTGATGTCTATCAAACTCCACATTATTTTATACTTTTACTCCTTATCTAAGCTTCCCTGAATAATATATATAACCGTTTTTGCATGTTTTTAAGCTATATATAAAAGGTAATTTTTAAAAGATGATTCTATAAGGAGCACAAGAAAACTTTCTAGAATGACAAAAATATTCTATACTTGATAGCAGATTAATTTTGATTAATTAATTTAGATTAATTTTGTGGATTGAGTTGGACAATTAAGAACTATACACTTTGTTATATTTGAACTTTATTTCATTTAAAATTTTCAAAAGAATGGAACATTCTACCTTCTTCACAGGGAAAAGATGGACAGAAGTGGAGCTAGGAAGGCCAATTCAAATAGTGCAATAAATGTGGTGAGTATCAAACTCATCTATCTAAAGAGTAAGGAAGGAAAGACATGTTATAGGCACAGTTCTTTTTGAGAAGCTTCAATTGTGAAGTTGAGCAGTGACTAAAGAAAGAAGTAAGACCAAATCTTAAAAGACAGAAGCCTGACCAGCCTCAGCAATGGCGAGGCGCTAAGCAACTCAGTGAGACCCTGTCTATACATAAAACACAAAATAGGGCTGGGGATGTGACTCAGTGGTCGAGTACCCCTGAGTTCAATCCTCAGTACCAAAAAAAAAAAAAAAAAAAAAAAAAAA
>PVHX01018491.1:0-36818 GCA_004024805.1 Geosciurus inauris | reverse complement strand
AAAATTTCACTCGTAACCAAAATTTGGAAACAGTAGTTATATATTCCATAGTTCAGAGGAAAGATAATGAAGTGTGATTCAGAACTGACACAGATGTTGCACAGCCCAGGACAAGGAGAAGCACTGCAGTACCTGGTAAGACACTGTTACTAGGGAGACGGGGAATGTTGGATGTGGAGAAAGAGCTACTGCAGAAAACAGAACAATGCAAGGTGGATTAGAACCAATATTCCCTTCTCCACCCAATAAAATTGGGCAACATCATTCTCTGACCTCATGAGACACTGGGGATTAATCTGAGGAGCTGCAGAACAGGGAGCCAGGAAGAAAACAAGCAAGAGGGGAGGTGACAGGCCTACTATGTGTCTTCATATTGCAACTTATTGCTTAAAAGATTCCTTCCCCACTAAACCACAAAGGCAGGACTTTGAAGAATTCAGATCTGAAGAAACTGACTCAAGAGACTACAAATACTGGTATTTGAGATTTGGAAGGGAGGGGAGAATGATGAAGAAAAAAATAAGCTCCTCTCCTGATCTCACAGTGAGGTCCACAGGCACCAAATCCAACCACTTATAAAGGGCTTTCAAGCTGGGTGCAGTGGCACACACCTGTAATAACAGCACTTTGGGAGGCTGAGACAGGAGGATCGTGAGTTCAAAGCCAGCCTCAGCAATGGCAAGGTGCTAAGCAACTCAGCCCTGTCTCTACATAAAGCACAAAATAGGGATGTTGCTCAGTGGTCAAGTGCCCCAGAGTTCAATCCTCGGTACCACAAAAAAAAAGGAAGGGGGGCTTTCAGTTACTTTTTGGTATTATAATCATAAATAAATGAGGGGGAACAAAAGAGTTATGTTAAGGCATATCACTCACTATGAGAGATCAGAAGAGTGGAGGTAGTTTTAATTAACTAGATGCAAGCTTCATTCAAATATTCTTGGTCCTTTCAAAAGAAGGAAAGGATATAAGACACAATGGAACAATACTGCTATGATTTGAATATGTCACCCAAAGTTCATGTGTTGGAAATGTGACCTCCAAGGCAACAGTGTTGAGAAGTGGAAAGTAGGTGGTGACTAGGTCATTGGGATCCTGCCCTGATAAATGGGTTATTGCCATTATCCAAGGAGTAGTTTCAGTATTGCAAGAGTGGTATTCTTGCAAAAGATGAGTTTGGCCCCCTTCCCCTTGCTCTGTTGTGTACTCTCACACCAGGTGGTACATTCCATCATATGATACAGCAAGAGGTGCTCACCAGCAGCAGCCTCTCAATCTTGGTCTTCTCAGCTTCCAGAACAATGAATCAAATAAACTATTATAAACTACCCAGTCTGTAACATTCTGTTACAGCAGCACAAAACATAGACATATGCTTTCAAATTATGAAATGAGTTTCCAAGCTAGAATTTTCCAGTCACATGGAAACGCAAAAAAAAAAAAAAAGAAATAAGAAAAAAAGATTTTCAGATATATACAAGCTCAATTTTTTTCTCCTAAAAACCTTTCTGAGGAAATTTTTGGAACATGTGCTTTACCAACACCAAGGAATAATTTCAGGACATAAGAGACCAACATAAGAGCAAGTGAAGGGCATTCTCAAGATAATAGAATCATGATGAATTAGAAGTTCTGGCTCCACAGATCATGAATGGAAGAAAAAATGATGAATGGAAGTCCCGGGTAAACAGATAAACAAGACTAGAAAGCTGAATCCAGAATGAAGCTTGACAGTGATTCACTGGAAGAAGGGAATTCCTGAGTAACTCCAGAGGGCGGAATTCCTGAGGGTTTGAGCTGTTCTCACCATAGCATAATCTGGACCAGCCTCACTGATTCATTCCCTGATGTGTTACACTACACAGAGAAAAGCTTTGTAGTTCTGCTCTGTTTATGGAAGCACTATCAATTGGTCACTAGAAAAGTAAGTAAGCAACAAAATGAAAGTGATTACATTCCTAAGAATAAGAAAATTGTAATCATGAAGCTCCACAGTACTCAGCTCTAAGGAGCAGTTAATTAATATACATACTTGGCATTCCTCTAAGCAATAACCACTAGCGCACTGGGAGGACAGGGAGTGGAAGGTGTGTGATATGGTGGTGTAGTTGAGACTGCTCAGTCCTCACCTTCCACACTGGAAGTCAATGCATTCTGCCTGAAATGAAAAAACTAAGAAACTTACTATACAAACTTTAAAACCGGAAAAAGAAATCCAAACACGGTTTAAAGAATTAAAACTACTTCTGTCTGAAAAGCACATCATGAAAAGCCTGAGAAGAGAAGAAAAGGGTCAGCAGTGTTCATTATTAGTGTCTCTGTTGTTGTTGTTGTTCTCTTGTTGTAAACTTTCTTATAGTAGTTTATTTTATAACCTATGTACATATACTACTTTGGCAAAAACATTTTTAAAGAATCAAATAATTTCTTCCAAAGGAATCATCTAGATTACAGCTACTGCAACTATTTACAAAACACATTTTTAAAACAGATGAAACATTTGACATTAGCATATATGCAATACAATCATCCTCTTTGCATATTTAGCTTTTTGTATCATGTAAGTTTAGGATAATTTCACAAAAATGCTGATCTGTTGTGAGAGAACCCAGGTTAGGTTGTATTGCTTCACTCCTTCTCACTGTTACAGAAAGATTATTCTTACATGATACCTAGTGATTGGGAAGCAGGAAAATAATTCTCCTTAGCTTTGGAATTTTGTAGCCTCCCAAATCCATATACTTACAAATATTTAGATTTGGACTAGTTTAGTAAAAGTAGTTCTGTTATGGTTTAGATATTAGGTGTCCCCCAACAGCTCATATGTAAGACAGTACAAGAAAGTTCAGAGGTGAAATGATTGGGTTATGAGTTTTAAACTAATCAGTGCATGAATACCCTGACAGGGATTAACTGGGTGGTGACTGTAGGCAGGTAGGGTATGGCTAGAGGAGGTGGGCCACTGAGGGCTCCCCCACACCCTCTCTTTTTCTCTCTCTCTCTCTTTCCTTCCTGTCATGTCCTCAGTTTTCCTCCACACCCTTCCACCATGATATTCTGCCTCACCTTGGGCTCAAAGCATCATCTATTTTTTTTCTCATCCCTTATTCCCTGAAGCTATTCCAGAGTTTGAGTTGAGCAAAATTAACATAATCCGGAGATTATGAAGACTAACTCACCGCAGACATTCTGAAACAAGTACCCCAAGGGGAGGAGATGATAGGGAGAGAAAAATATTGGTAAGAAAAAAATTGTTTTCACTCATTTATAAAAAAATTTCCAGAGAAAAAGTCCTTCCCAAATACAAATTATTTTCAATTAATCTAAAAAATATTTGTTAAAATCATGTTTTTTTTTTTCATAAGAACACCTAATTCACTGTCTTCCATTACTTAGATTTTGTAAACTGTCTTCTATTTAATTGGTCTCCTATTTAAATCATGAGTACATGAACACATATATGCTACTGAATAATTACAAATATTTAAACACTCACGCTTTGGAAAAATTAAATCTCCCTCATAAAAAAAATTCTGTGGGAGAACTAATAATATTGTCAGTCCTTTCTGCAGCCCTTAAACATTTATTACATAGTTTCAAATCAAGTGTATTTATATAGTATCTATTTATCAACTGCCTTCTTGTATGCCAGTACAATACTAGATTTTGGAGGAAAAACATCAAAAGCCCGCATTCCTGCCTTCCCTTCCTACACCATCCTATCCCTTCCCAGAATAACTCAACAGCCAAAAAAAGTAAAATTCGAATACTTGGCTCTGTCACTCTAAATTAATAATCATCAAGTTACTTAACATCTCTACATCTCAGTTTCCTTACCTATAAAATAGGAATAAGAATTCCTTATTTGACATGTAAAGTACTGAGAAGAATAACTGGTAAAGAATAGTGTTATGTAAGCTTTCTACTGAGTAGTTAAGGTCTGTGAGTAGATTTCAGTCTGATACTTAGAGAGGAGAAAATACCCTGTAGCCATCTGTAGCAAACAAAGATGGTGCACTTCCTGGATTCTAGGTCCTGCATCCTTTTGTCTATTTGTTTTCTTAAATTTGCATGTTGTCCTAAACTTAAAAAGGGGAGGGGAAAGTGGGGGAAAATAAAGGAAAATGCACATCATCTTATTTGACACATTATGTCACTTAGACTCTATATGATAAGAAATCAATTGCAATTTCTGGTCACGTGGAACTAATGACATGACTAGAAATGCAAGGTCTAATATTAACAGTCTTAATATTAAATAAAAATATCTACTTTCTTTCTAATGCAAACAGGGACAATGAATTTGTGAAAGCAAAGCCAAATTCTATAGAGGTTTGAATGGTAGAATTCCCAAAACAGAAAATAACCAAAAGATAATTCAAAAAAACTAAAAAAAAATAGTTTGGGGCATTCTGAGTGGAGGCATCCATTGCATACTAATGTCAAGACATCCATTGGGAAGCAGTCTATGTAGTCTTAGAGCTCTGCATATTGGAGTAACACAAATGTTGAGATTTGGAATTTATTTGCATATCATTAAAGCTATCAAAGCTTCAAGGGAGTAAACCTAAAAGAGGTAAGAAGGGAAAACATGAAAACACAAGGAAGATTCCTTGGTCGAACATAATTTTTAAGAGAAAGTAAAAGAAGGGAAACCTGTAAAGGAGAACTAAGGACAGGCAGGGCATAAACTAAGAGAATGATAGTGTAGACATCAAAAGAAACAAGTTCCAAGAAAGACAAGAATCAGAAAAAAAAATTTTAATTGGATTTAGCTTGATAGAGATCTCCAGAAGCTTTAAGAAGACAGTCTGTGCAGCTGTAGGGCACTAGAAAATGTGCAGAGGTAGAAGAGTAGGAAAGAAGAAGAAAAGAAAAACTCATGCACAAATGAAACGTGCAAGGGACTGAAGGTATTGGTGACTTAAATACAGATCAGTTTAATGTTAGCCACGTGAGGGCTGGAGGACAGGAGGCATGCTTTGGTACGCATTTCCAGAAGTAAAGTAATTTTGGTCACACTAAATCCCAACCTTGAGAGAGTGCTCAACAGAATCAGATTTAAAAGTCATCAAACTAAAGAACTATCAAGACAGGATCCTGAACACACTGTTCACTAAGGCAAAGAATGTTGAAAGGGTGACAGCAGATGCTCAAGTAAGGAGAACGAATGGGAGCTGACACTCAAAACACCCATGAATATGAGGGCATCAGCAATAGGCTGTCAGAACACAGCAAAGGGAGAAAAAACAAAGGCTGCAATAAAAATCATTCTTCAAAGACACAGAGATAAAACGCTCTAAAATCTGTAGGCAGAACAGCAGCAACATACTCCCAGACCCTGGGGGATGAGGTACTAAAAGAAAAGGAGCAGACTCCCTTCTAAAGACTCAAATGTTAGAACTGGTTCCTATGAAAATAAAACTATCAGTATGCTCTTTGACAAAACCAACAGTTTAGGGAAGTTTGTTTATGAGGGTGTGGGAATTCCAGAAGGCTCAGAAGAAAGAAGGGTTAACAGAGAGCACTATGCCTGGACCATTAAATCAACAGAGTGTGAGGATGAGACAGTACAGATGAATGAACATATTCTCAGAAAATTTTATCATCAAACACTGTAGTGTCTAGCAATGTTGTGAAAAGAAAATCCTGGTCAATTTTTTCTGATCAAATTTTAATAGTAAATTTGTAGGTTTTGCTGCACCAAGAACCTGAGGATTCAGGATGAAATTAATTAGCTTCAAGATTCCAGATGGATTTCTGAAAAAGTTTTGCCAAAGCAAATATCTAATTCATGATTTATCACCCAGCCTAATAGGATATTTCGCTAAGGGTTCCAAACAAAACAAACACTGTATTTGTTTGTTTGTTTGGGGGAGAGAGGATTGCAAAGATGAACTCTAGGTAGAACAATGCTTCCACTAGGTCTAGGCCCCATGGGAGAAGAGTCAGCCCCTGCATTTTCTGCTCACAATAAGAATTATTCCCAGATTTAAAAAAAAAGAAAAAACCAATTGCTCAGTATTTGTCAAGCAATTATTATCTACAAGTATGAGTATACCACATAAAAAGAACTTAAGAGTCTAGTTGAAGAAAATAAGAGTAATAAAAAAATAACTATTCAAGGGAGTAGTTATAAAAATCAAGTAAAATATAAACATAAAGAAAAGTAGAATAGGAAGAAAGTTCAAGAGAGAAAATGGAGTATGAAACATCAGAAGAGTAGGAGAATTAGCAGTGACATACTTGCATTGCTTTGAAAGCTTGGTTCTCTGTCAAATACATTACAGAAATCTCTCTTCAAAGAGAGGCTGGGACTTGACTTGTACATCAAATAGTGGGTAGTGTGTAAATAAACTTTGAAATGAGGGAAATAAATTTAAAGGTCTTTACAGGCTTTCTACACATTTATTTCTTTTGTATGCTGATTATATGTACCAGGTAATTTTAGGTTAACAATTAATACTAATGAATTCTCTTTGCCATTCTGTGCCTCTCCAGTAAGAACATCATCCAACTAAATGGATCTGAATAGTCAATTTGGTGGCAATGATTTCACTATTTCTTGTAGCCAAAAGGATAATGCTCATTATTTTTAAAAAAAATCACAAAAGAATTTGATAATTTATGAATAACAGAGCAAAAAAATTGGAATTTAGAATATTTTTTTCTTTCTTTACTGGAAAAGGTCATTTATTCACCTATTGCATCAGTCAACTTTCCTTCACTATAACAAATACCTGAGATAAGTCAAATTCTTAAAGAGAAAAGATTTATTTTGGTTCACAATTTTAGAAGATTTAGTCCATTGCTTTGGGGCCTGAGGCAAAGCAACACAATATGGTAGCAGCAGGTACAGAGCAGGACCATTGACTTCATTGCTGGAACAGAGAAGAGGAAAAGAGGGAGGGGCCAGGATCCCAAAATCTCCTTCAAAGGCACACCTCCAACAATCCAGAGACCACACACTAGGCCACTAGGTGTCCTCCTAAAGATTCTAACACCTCCCAATAACAACAAGCTAGGCACCAATTCTCCAATACACAGGACTTTAGGAGACACTCAAGATCCAAACTATAGTACCCATCCATTATGTTTATCAATTTAATTCCTTGGACATAGTCTTTGTAGTGACTTCAAAGGGAATAACTCATCAAGAGGTTCTGGACTTTGTATCAGAAACACTTCCTAGTTTCAACTACTTTATACTGCCCATCAACAACATTTGATAGGGAAAATAAATATGGGTAAAAACCAACATCTTATGAAAAGAACATAAATCTCAACTCTACTGAATTCTTAATTATATAATTAGGAGACCAATCAGGCACTTTTGTCTTCCTATTACAAAATTTCCTATTTTGTAGTTTAAAAAAAAAAAAAAAACTCACAGCATTTTTAGACTACTGCACCATGACCAAGTTGATTTCAGTCCAAAGATAAAGCTAGTTTGCCATACACAAATCAATAAATACAATGAAACATAAATATAATAAATGATAAAATAGCATGATCATCAATAGATGCAGAAAGAGCCTCAAAAATGTCATAATCTTTCATGACAAAAACCTTGCATAAATTAGATATTGAAAGATCATACCTCAAAATAAAATTTTTTAAAAAGGTTATTTGTGACAAACCCATAATGGATATAATCCTGAATGGGCAAAAATTTAAAACTTTTCCTCTAAAATAAGGAGGAAATGAGACAAGGATCTGCATGCTCACCACTCTTACTTAATATAGTACTGGAAACTTCAGCCAGACAAATCAGGCAAGAGAAAGAACTGAAAGGAATGTAAATAGGAAAGAAGGAAGTAAAATTATCCCTGTTTGCAGATGATATGCCTAGAAAACCCTAAAGATTCCATCAAAAGATTCTTAGAACTGATAAATGCAAAGTAACAGAACACAAAATCCACATACAGCAGTAATGAATTCACTGAGAAAGAAAACAGGAACATAATCCTATTCAAAATAGCCTCAAAAACAAACAAAATTATAAATAAACTTAACTAAGGAGGTAAAAGATCCCTTCTAAAAGGAAATTTATAGAACACTGAAGAAAAAAATTTAAGAAGAAAGAAGAGGATGGAAAGACCTCCTATGTTCATGGATTGGGAGAATTAATATTGTTAAAATGGCCAGACTAACCAATGCAATCTACAGAGTTGGCAATCCCCATCAAAAAATACCAGTGACATTCTTCATAGAATTAGCAAAAACAATCCTAAAATTCAAAGGGAAGCACAACAGACTCCAAATATCCAAAACAATCCTGAGCAAAAGGAATAATACTGGACACAGCACTACACTGGTCTTCAAAATATACTACAGAGCCATTGTAACAATAACAGCATGGTATTGGCAGAAAACTAGATATGTAGACCAGTGAGATAGAATGGAGGAGCCAGGAATAAATCTATGCATCTAAAGTTATCTAATTCTTGAACCAAGGAGCCAAAATTATACTTCAAAGAAAAGTCAGCCTCTTCAACAAATGGCACTAGGAAAAAATGGACATCAGATACGTCAAATTATACTCTATTGATTTGTATCATTAAAAAGAACAAAAAAATTTTAAAAAGAAGATTGAAATTAGACCCTTATCTCTCATCTTATACTAAAATCCACTCAAAATGAATCAAATATCTTTATATAAGACTGAAAACTTCAAAAGTACTAGAGAAAACAAAGGGAATATTTGGTACTGGCAATGATTTTCTATATAGGACTCCAGTAGCTCAGGAAATAACAGCAAGAACTTACAATTGGGATAGTATCAAATTAAAAAGTTTCAGCATAGAAAAGTAAACAATCAATGGAGTGAAGAGATGGCCTACAGGATGAAGACAATCTTTGCCATTTATTGATCTGACAGAGGATTAATACTCAGAATATGTAAAGAACTAAAAAGCAAATAAAACAACACCAAAAGAAAAAGTAATCTAGTCAATAAATGGGTAAATAATCTGAACAGATACTTCTCAAAAGAAGTACAATCAATAAATATATGAAGCCGGGCGCGGTGGCTCATGCCTATAATCCTAGCACTTTGGGAGGCTGAGACAGGAGAATCGCGAGTTCAAAGCCAACCTCAGCAACGGTGAGGCGCTAAGCAACTCAGTGAGACCCTGTCTCTACATAAAACACAAAATTGGGCTGGGGATGTGGCTCAGTGGTCAAGTGCCCCTGAGTTCAATCCCTGGTACCAAAATAAATAAATAAATATATGAAAAACTGTTAAACATCTTTAAGTATAAGAAAAATGCAAATGGAAACTACCTTGAGATGCCAACTCACCCAGTAAGTATGGTTATTATCAAGAAAACAAAAAAATAATGAATGCTGGTGAGGATGTGAGAGAAAAGGAACCTTTTAACACTGTTGGTGAGACTATAAAGTGACATAGCCACTCAGGAAAAAAGTATGGAAGTTCTTCAGAAAACTAAAAATAGAATTAACATATGCTCCAGCTATACCACTCCTGGGTATGTATATATATGGAGGAGTGAAAGTCAAGGAACAAAAGAGATAACCTACATGCCTATGTTTATTATGTCAAGCATTCACAATAGCCAAATTATGAAATCAGCCTAGATGCCCATCAACAGATGAATGGATAAAGAAAACATGGTATATATACACAATGGAATATTGTTCAGCCATAAAGTAAAATTAAACAATGTCATTTGCAGGAAAAAGTGGATGGAACTGGACAGCATCATGTTAAGTAAACTCGGAGAGACATGTAGCACATGTTTTCTCTCAGGTGTGGAATCTATGGGGAAAACAAGACAACATGCAACATGAAAGTAGAAGGGAACTGTGAGAAAAGGGGAAGGGCACAAAGGTGGGGTAAGGAGAGAAGGGTGAATACAATCACAGCCTGTTATATGCATATATGGAAATGTCATAATTAACCATTAATTTGCACCATTAATAAGTATTCATAATTATAATTAAATACATAAAGTTTTAAAACTATTAGTAACATTAGGAATTTAATTATTTTGGTGCTATGTCTCCCTTGTTGCTGGAAGAATAACATTTATTATATGTATTAGTATTCTTTTCTGTTACCATTAATGGCAACATTTAATTTAAAGTGGAGTCACCTTCTTCGCCTATAACTGAGCAAACCAACATCCCACCACTTTGCAAAACATGAGTTTTCAGGAACAGAAGAAGAGTAACAGAAGGGCAAGCTTTCAAGACTACTAAAATTAAAATTAAAGGAAAAATTTTTAAAAATCCTAAGTGGGTACTATTTAAAATTTCTTTCACTAATTTTTACCATTGCAAACTGTACATACTTATATAGCTTGAACTCATATATTGGTAAAATGTGTCTACATTGAATAAGAACTAAAGTATTTTAAAAGAACTCATGTGAACAGAACTCTTGTTGTCTATAAATAATGACAGAAAAAAATTTTGGACTTGGAGCTCGACAATTCACACAATGACCACACAATGTGGTTCAAATGAACTCTGAGCTTATGAAACACAAATAATAATAAACTTCTGCTATCAAAATTCTACTTTCCTCAGGGAAACTTTATGAAATATAAGAACTATGCTAAGTGTGGAAAAGTTTCAATAAAATTTTACAAAGAACTGAACTTCAGAAAATTAAAACCTGTTTTCAAAAATAATTCTCCAAATCATATCCAAAAAAAATCAAAAGAAATATTGATGACTTCTAATGACTGACAAGGTATCCTAAAATTTCCAGTATACTATAAATAATACAATAGCAACAAATATTCATTAAGCAGAAATCATTATTCCTGAACTTAGCTAAGGACTTTTCATAAACTACCTTTTATCTCATAAATGCAATAACATTAGCATCCACGTTTTGCAGACAAGGGCACTTTTAAATAATTGCTCAAGATGCTGAAAGAGAGACATAAGTTCAGTAAGAGTTGGTTAAAGGTTTATGTCCTCAGAAGCTCTACTGTACTAACATTTAAAAAGTGTTTGACCTTTCCCTTTTAATTACTTAATTGCATACCATAATGCCACAACAGGCCAACTTTCATCATTTATTAACATTCTCTATAACATTCAGATGGCTAAGCTTCATGTTTTAATTTCAGAGTCCTAATTTAGCACTACAGTTTTTAATTATAATAATTTATAGAAACCTGTTCACATAAGTACTTAATATAGAAATTTTTACTTTTGATTTAAATTTCAGTCTCCTATTTTAACAAAAAGTGCCATGAATAACCCATAGTGTATGTACCCCCAACTCTTTGACACTTATTTTTAGAATTAAATGGACCATCTATTTAATTTACATTGTAATGGCCTAGGTAGATATAACATGATGGAAAATAAAATAAAATAAAGGTCCACTACAAACCTAAGACAGCTCAAATTACCCTACTTTAACACACTGACATGCTCCACTGCTCCCAAATATCTAATTCACTCCAGAGAAAAATGGATTCATCTTTTCAAAAACAGTGGAGCTCTCTGGCTCAATGCCTGCATGGCTCTTGCCTTGATATGATAGTGTGGAAAAATTACTATCATCATAATCATCATAATCAATACTTTAGAAGCCTTTCCTGTCAGATGAGGCAGGGTGAGAGGCACACTTTCTTATTACTAATCTCAACTGCCATTTTAAGATGAGGTGCCTTTTGAATATTCTGAATATTCAGTTCAACTTCTGTAGAATATTTGAATATGGTATTTGCAGTACTTGATTTGTAGTATTTGATTGAAAGGTGTTATTCTGTAGTATTTGAAGGTGGATTAAATAGGCACACACACACACATAAACACACATACACGAATAAGAACAGGGCAACAAATATATAAAGCAAATAACTGCCCTATTGTCCCAAGGGGAACACACCACCAATATGATGAATTACTTGGAAAAATTAAAACCTGGGTATTACTTCTTTATATCATTAGCTTTTCCTAGCGGGCAATGTTCATATGTGATGTTTATTTTTCTTAATAGCACACAACAAGACAGATTTTATTAGCAAACTAAAATCACTATCTTTTTTTTTTTTTTTTAGTATCAGGGATTGAACTCAGGAGCACTCGACCATTGAGCCACACCCCCAGCACTATTTTGTGTTTTATGTAGAGACAGGGTCTCACTGAGTTGCTTAATGCCCACCTCACCATTGCTGAGGCTGGCTTTGTAAAATCATTATCTTATTGAAAGCATTTTGTTTGGATTTTTAAAAGCATTTACTTTTTTTTTTGAAGGTTGAATTTAAAAGCAGTTACTTTGTCCTTAATATATGTGCTATGTCAATTTCCTTGTTTTATTTCTTGGTGGCTTTAGCTTTGCCAACAAATACACAATGATATAATAATACAAATGGAAAAATAAAAAGGAGTAACATAGTGCTCTCCACTCCACCATATCGTAAGCACATTTCACAATGTTCTAGAAGCTGTGTAGTTATGGGAGCCAATTAATTTCTATCAAATAATAATACATGAAACAACTATTGTGCACAGAAACAATATTTCTAAAGTACAATAAAGAACTATGCATTAAAAATGTTTATACTCATGTTCGTGCTCATTAACAAGGTAATTTCACATTTGGGATTTTATTTTAGAAAAATCATCAACAAGACCCCAAAGATGCCTATAAGTAATGAGAGGTAAAAAAGTAAAATATCAACATAAAAGCAAAAGTCTAGCAAAAACAATAAAACTTCATTAAATATGAAGTTTTTATGACACATACATATTATGGAATATTACACTACCAAAAATAATCTTTCAGGAAACTGCTTAGAACTACATTTCACTAAACTCTTAACAGATTTAAATATGTCTACTTAACAACATGTTAAGTAAAAATGGCAGTCGACAAACCTGTATGTATCGTCTAGAGTGTATCTCCATCTGTGTAAACATAATCCTTCCAGCCACTAAGTATAAAAAATATGCATATATATATGCATGTGCAAGTAGTCAAAGTATTTTACATACTTTCCTTTTAATGGTTCTGCACATTAAAATGTACCAAGTATATTTTTAAAACATGTTCTTAAAAAAAGTGTAGCATAGGGCAGGGCACCTACCTCAGTGGTAAAGCACTTGCCTGGCATGTGTGAGGTCCTGGGTTCAATACACACACACACACACACACACACACACATAGCATAGTATTTGTAGTCTAGGAATATTACAATTAAATGTTAAAAGTTTATTTTTTAAATTAAAAGATAAAATTGTTTGCTTTATCAGCAAATTTTCTAGTAAGTTTAAACAATATTTTCCTCATCTGAAACTTTATCTTTGGTAGGTCCATCCGGCCAAAAACCAACTCCTTTATCATTAGTCAAAGAACTTATTCTCTTTCTTTTAAAGTTATACATAACGCATATGGGATTTTTGATACATTATATTCATTAACACTATATTTGAGTACTTGCATATCCCTGATGTTCTTCCGTCACCGTAGGTGTTCCAAAAGAATCTGAACTGTCCTTTATTTACCTCGCCAGCTACAGAACGTGCAGCCCACCACAGCCATTTCATTAACAGAGCTGTTTAATTTGGGCATACAGATTTCTGTCAATTCGTCCCAGGTATTACCTAGAATGTGCCCCTTCAAAACCTTCCTAAAGCTGTCTTTTAAAAGTAAAATGACTGCTTTTCCTCTCAATTTCTTCACTCCAATAACACAGAAATCAATTTTACAGCCATTGTTGTTTTCAAAATAGTGTGGCCCTCTAGACATTCGGAAAATGTAAAAGTGGTTATTGAAAGGAATAGACCCGAGTATACTCCTAGGAGCCCATCTTTCATTCTCCCACACGTCTGACTGGTTATGGCTCTTCTTCCTTTTCAATTATGCTGAACAGGCAAAAATATAAAAAGGAAAGGGAAAAAAACTATATACAAACTCACTCATAAGTGATTAACAGATGCCTACTACTCACAGACAATATCATACTTATTAGTGAGCAAACAAATTTTAACCGTTAGATGACCTGTTCTAAGAAAGAGGAAATAGTACCAAGGTTACCACATGGTCCAGGTGTCAGGTGACAGCCCCAGGCCCAACCCCTTGCTGACCAGAGCTCTCTGGCTTTCCCTTACCCTGCTGGCAGGACCCTCAGTCTCTTCTTCAGTTCTAGATAATTTTGGATGTGCTCTTCCAAGTGAAAAAAAAAAAAAAAAAAGAATCTTTTCAGCAACGGGCTGGTTGATGTGGGCTTCGTCACTTACAATCCTAGTGGTTGCCCTACTTTTTAAAATTTTGGCAAAATAAAGTTCCTGTTTCTAAATTGAGATTTTAAGGTTACTTGACAGTAATGAAGACTTCTCTCAGCCAAGCTTATAGGCATATATTCCTTTATTATACACTACCCCAGCACTCAAAATACCCAAACCTCCTCAATATTATATGATTACATGATGTTTGTATGTTTTATTAGTGCATTATGGTTATAAATGATGGAATACAATTTATTCCACCTTAGTCCCCAGTACTCTCTCCTTCCATCCTCTCCTCCCTCCCCATTCCCCTTCTTCTATTCTACTGGTCTTCCATTTATTCATAGTTTTTATTTAATGCTTTATAGATGTACATAAAGGTGAAATTCACTGTGGTCTATTTATAAGTGTACATAGTGCAGTTTGCTCAATTTCATTCCACCATTCTTCCTTTTCCCCACACCCCCATCCCTTTCCTGTGTTCCTCTGATCTCCCTGTATTTTCATGGGATTACACACACACACACACAGTTTTCCCCCTGATTTTGGTCTAGTTTCTGCATCAGAGAGAAATCATCCAATCTTTGACTTCCTTAGACCAGGTTATTTCTCTTAGCATGATGTTCTCCAGTTCCTTCCATTTACCAGCAAATGCCATAATTCATTCTTCTTTATGACTGAATAAAACTCTATTGTGTATATATACCACATTTTTTTAATCATTCATCTGTTGACAGGCTCCTGGGCTGATTTTCCATCAGATATGATCTTGGATATGATATGGAATTGCACTACCATGAACATCAATGTGCCTGTATCATTATAGTATACTGATTTTAGTTTTCTTTGTTTCCTTATTTTTTTTGATAAATACCAAGGAGTAGGCTAGGAGGGTCATATGGTAGTTCTGTTAATAACTTTTAAGGCAACTCCATACTGCTTTCCAGAGTGATCGTACCAATTTACAGTCCCACCAACAATGTATGAATATACCTTTTCCCAACATCTCACCAGTGTTTATTATTACTTGTATTCTTACTGTTTGCCCTTCTAACTGGAGAGAGATGTAATCTAAAGGTAGTTGTCATTTTCATTTCCCTAACTGGTAGGAATGTTAAATAGTTTTTCATATATTTGCTGGCCATTTATATTTCTTCTTCGGAGAAGTATCTGTTTAGTTCTTTTGCCCATTTTTTAGTGGGGCTATTTGTGTGTGTGTGTGTGTGTGTGTGTGGCACGTGTGTGTGAGTGATAAGTTTTTTGAGTACTTTATGTCTTCAGGATATTAATACCCTGTCAGAGGAGCAGGTGGTAAGGATCTTCCATTCTGATGATTTTGTTCTAAAAAGCTTTATTCAGAAGACTGAATCATATCACAGGGACAATGTGGAGTGACTTACGATTTTCCAAAGGGCCTTGGTATAAGTTGATACAGTGCTTACTACATTATAATTTCCATAAGGGAATATAAGAACATTCACATTTTGGACCATTCTGTCTGTCAAGAAAGGAATTAGGAATCCTGGCAAAATTATAATTTCCTTTGATAATTTCCCAGGAGTGAAGGAAAACAATAAAATGATTAAAGATGTATGCTCTGAGTTAGAATTATGAGTTTCTGATCCTCATGACAGCATTACCCTATCCCTACCATCCCTCCCCATCCACTCAGCAAAACAAACTCTCTCTCTCTCTCTCTCTCTCTCACACACACACACACACAACTTTTCCATAAATAAACCTGATTTTCACTCCTAAAAGTGGTAAAATTCTTCAGAGGAAATTGAATCTCTCTCTTCTCCAGGGAGAAGAATGTAACTATTCTATGCTATTCTCACTATTTTTACCATGGTTTGGTTTGGTATGGCCTGGGAATCTGACAGAACTCTAGCCAATAGCAACATGAAAATCTGTTGGGATGCCTCTGGCAGTTCTCACATTTAAGAAGGGCATTACTCAAGGATAAGTCTCTTCTCTGTCTCTGGACTCTGTCATTGTTTGGAGTACCTGAACTAGAGTAGCCATTCAGGAATAAGGGGAACTAGAACCAGAAAACAGCATATGTCAAAGGATGCTGAGGGAAAATTAAAGAAATCAGGACTCTGAGGTCAACTCTGAAACAAAATGAGTGTTGAGTGTGTTAATTATTAAGGATATCTTAGCTGGATTTTCTATGATTATCCAGGAGAGAATTTCTGCTATTTGTATATAGTATTTAATTTCTTTGTAGTTGAGCTTTCTACCTATAGACATGGATTGATTACTTTCTCATTCATATTGTGAAGAACACAAAGAAAATAAATTTAAAGAAGCTTAAATCCAATATTTAACTTTCATATATTCTATAAACTATGTACACATATTATCACACAATCATTTTTCTTGTTAACTCTAATTTGTTCATATTTTGTATTTTTTATATAGCATACTGCATAATTGCTTTATTTGCCTTTCCTTCTGTACTAAGTGGAAGTTATGGATATCTTACTTTCAGAAACATCAGAATAGATAACATATGGTCCTTAACTATTGCTTGTTTGGTTGCATTAAGTTTGGTCAATAACAAAAATGAGTGGGCTAAGAACTTTTCTTGGATGTTTTGGAAGGTGTATCAATTAGATGCTAGAAATCTCATCCTCTGAAATTTATAATCGAAATGAATGATACCAAACTGCATTGAGTAACATAACAAACACTAATATAGTTGCTCCTTTTTTATATATTTCCTCTCATCTTACAACACCAATAATGTTCTTCCCAATCCATTCTTAAGTCTGAACAACTCTCCCACAGTTTATGTATGGGATTTTTTTTTTTTTGGTCATTTTCACCCTCAGTGCCCTGTGGTTTTTAGCTCATTGAAGCAGCTTAACAAATCTCCCTACTTTTTCTCTTCCAAACCATGACACAAACTTCTGAAATAATAATTCCACTAAAGCAATAACTTCAATAACACAATCTCCTTTTTCAAAATATTTTAACAATCATGTTACAAAAGAAAAAAATTTAAACTCTTTCACTTTACAGTGTAAATTCTCTCCTACAGTCTGCCCCCAACCTATCAATAAGATGTGGTATTGATCTCCACATATACTGCTGTTTCCAAGTGAGTCTATTTTCTGTATTTTGTTATTGAACAGGCCCTGTGGAGGATCCACCCATTGTGACTTTGGGCTGGGCTTTACAATTATGTCTAATTCATTAATTCCAAAATAATAAAATTTACTTTCTCTCCAGAATTCTCTATCGATGAAGGCTTTTTACATTACTTTCCTATCCCTTTTACCACATTCTAGTTTATATAATAGTTATTTTGTGTGTCTTATCTCTGCCACACTATATGCTTTTAATAATGCTGAGATCATAGCATTCATACATTACCCCCACTTCCTTGATAGCAGAATTAAGTTCATTTTGAGCTGGGTGTGGTGGTGCATGCCTGAATCCCAGCAACTCAGGAGGCTGAGGCAGAAGGATCCCAAGTTCAAAGCTAGCCTCAGCAATTTAGCAAGGCCCTAAGCAACTCAGCAAGATCCTATCTCAAAATTTAAAAAAAAAAAAAAGGGTTGGGGATATTGCTTAGTGGTAAAGTGCCCTTGGGTTCAATCCTAATACCCCCCACCCAAAAAATGAAATTCATTTTAAACATAATTTGGGACACACAGAAGAACTTCCTTGCTAAAAGGAAATATTACCTGAAATACTTTCTAAGCAGAATAGAATCAGCAAGTCAGAGACCATTGTAATAAACATTTTAGTTAGTCCTCTTCGGCAACATACATTTAATTATATATTTCCATGAGTAATTAGAGTTTCTGTTTCTCCTAACTTTCATGTCATAGTGAGGGTTAAAAAAAAAAAAAAAGTATTACAAGCTTCTTTATGGTACTGAAAAGGAGAACTGAGTTAACTCTAAAGTGGGCATTCCATGGGTCAAACACAGTCAGGAAAGGATCTAACTTAGTACTTAGAATAATAGGAATATATATGTTCTAAAATAATGTGCCTTCTATTCAGTTTTGGGATTTGCTTAGATAACTGTCATGGATGTACTTCACATATTTTCTATTCAAAAAATCGATGTTTTATTTATGCTAACAGTAAAAAACTAAAGAGATCCTAAACTATTAGAAGCACTGTCCTTCAATAAGGAAAAATAAAAATGTTTATAGGATTTAAGACAAAGAAGAAAAAAATTCCATTCTGTTCATCCCAAGTAAATATTACTACCACTACCTATCTTTGTGTGAGATAGAGTTGATCATTTACAACACCTCCACAAGTCCTGTGGACAATGGTGCTGCTGGCTGTCAGAAGCAGATTGATGGTTTTCACTGAGCAGCTCCCCATGTAAATTTCAGAATTCACTTTAACAGTTATTTGAACTGTCACAGTATGAATTAGGGACTGAAGCACATTCTGCTTTGCTATTTCCAAAGGAAAGCTCATCATGAATATTAAACTAGGTGTGGGAAAGACATTTTCAAATCAAATGACGTAAAATACAATACCTTCATTTGAAATGAGCATTAAAAAACTATTTTGTTTCACAGGGGGAAAAATCCTTGAATTCAAATGACCTCTTATTTTTATTACAATACTCTTTGTGGGTATACATATATATTCATAGATGTAACTTTTTTATTTTGGCAATATCTTGCTTATATTATTGGTTTAAAATTATTGGATCCTTTGTATAAACCACTTATGTTAAATAATGTAGAAAGATTCAAAATGAATAGAAGTTATAACCTTTTCCCTAGAAAGTTTTACTTTATACCTGTAAAAACATGAGCATAACTATAAAACAATACAATGACACACTGAGTATACTGAATTACTTTCAATATATATTGAATATTGATTTCAGATATCTCATTATTAACTCTGTAAGCAGTTTAGAGTCTTGTCACACAGTAGGGGATGGCCGGGATGTGAAGAGGTTCAGGACACCTTTGATAATGACGTGATAAAAGCAAAGGCACTGGCAGGCACATCAGCCTGAAAGATGAGGGACTATTTCTAGGAATAACTTATAGTGATTAAATTTCAAGAAGCATTTTTCCGAAGAAAAATCAATTAATGAATTGAGCTGAGCATTAGCGGCACAGCACAGGCTTTAAAACATGAATATTCTGTGGCAAAATTATGTTTAAGAAGATTATAATGAAAATCTATAGGTTGAACAGGCATGAATTGGGCACTGAAGATTATTAGACAGAGTGCATGAAACAGACTTGGAATAATGAGGTTCACTGGCAAGTTAGAAACTAATTTAAATAAGAAAGGATGAAACACTACCAGGAAAGAAAAGGTGAAGTTCAATAACTAACGCAAGCTGAAAAGTAACATAAAACTAAAGTTTTGAAATGAAAATTTGGGATAATTATTTTGATGCTGGGTGGTGATGGATAAACTGCAAAGATGTTCTAGTTTGAGGTCATTTATATAGTAAATGAGTAACCCAAAAGTTGGTTATAGTAATCATGCAATTGATATAAAGAAATTAATGTAAAGATATAGATATGTGTGTATATATTTATTTACATTTAATTATATGGGATATATAAATAACTAAATTCATGTTACTTAACAAGTCTGAGTAGAATATTAAGTTGTATGACACTCACTTTAAGGGTTTGTGAAAAAAGAACATAAATTAATTGTTCAAAACTATGTAAGGAACTGACAATCACCACAATTTAAGCTGGTGTTTTGATTGGAATCCTAATAGATCCTCCATAAAAGGATGACCATCTTAACCTCAACTACACTTCTTCAGGTTTTCAACAAAAACTATAATTAAAACCTCTTTATATTCTTAAATATTAATCAAATTCCTATGTATTTAAAAATATTTAGGGGCTGTGGCTCTGTGGCAGAGTGCTTACCTAGCACAGGCGAGGCACTGGGTTAGATCCTCAGCAGCACCACATAAAATAAATAAATAAATTTATTTACCACAATAAATAAAAGTATTCTGTCCATGTACAACCAAAAATTTAAAAATTGAAAATAAACAAATAAATAAATAAATTTTTAAAAAATAAAAATATTTAGGGAAGATTACATGAAAGATTTACAATCCATCAGGAACCTCATGTGTTCCCTTTTTTGTTCTCCAAGATATTTTGTCCTACAAGATATATCAGAAATGCATTGATTTGTGTGTCCTGTAGATTTATTAAAGGAGATAATTCTTTCTAGTTATATCAACCCCTGGCCAGAAGAATGTTGTAAAAGCCTTATAAAACTTGCTATTCCTTTATGATAGAAGTGTAGGTAAGGGCATTGCACACTAACCTAAGATCCACAGGAACAATTCCTTTAATTTTGAACATCAGGAAAAGCTGTATTTCACCTGAAATATCAGTTTATCTCTCATCCTATGATACTAATCATGTCTTTTTTCTTGCTCTAACTTTGTGACCCACCTCCAGCAACTATATAGGAACTCATGGAATTGGTTATCAGCTCTACAACCAATTTAACTTTCCCCCATGCTATGTTTGTGTTCTGTGTTTTCTGTTTATTTTGTGCTGTACTGCACATATTTCTGTGAACCACCACAAATCTTCTTTGGAAAAGGTAAAGCATACAAACAGACTGGCCTAAGTGTTAAGCCTTAAATCAAGTAATTTTGCATTATTGCAACCAAACTTTATAGCATCCCTGCAAGTGAATTTTTATTATCACCAATATACTGGTTCAGAAAAATGAATTTCTCTTAGGTATAAATACTTTAGGGAGTAGACATACATAGAGAACCCCAAAGTCCTGCTGCAAAAAACTGAATGAAATACACAGCCAGCAAAAGAGAATTATTGTGGATTAACTAAAGTAGCAAAGAGATGACCCTAGCCAAAGTTTCCAAAGCAAGAGTATTTTAAGGCTAATTATATGATCTTACATGATGTTTCTGTGATTCATACATGCTCAGATTTCATTTATTTTTCACCTATTTTTTCACATTAGCCATTCTGCTATATTTGTATTTTACTCCTCAAATACTAGTTATGATCAGATTATTTCAAATTAATAAATAAACACACAATCTCTGCCTTATTTTGCTAATTTTCTGTTTCAATTCACTTTTTCGGACTCAGTTATCACTGCTCCACATCTATAGAAAAATTTTTTCTTACAAAAAATTATGCAACTTTCTTTTTAAATTAGCCATTGTTACACTGGTCTATAAAATGCAAAAATTTTGTGATTTATCTGTCCTGATAAGTTTTTATATGTGTTTGTATTTTGTTTCTTCTGTTATTTAAAGAGCATCAAATGATATTTATATATGTTACAGACATCATTGGTAAGCATATTAGATTCTGATTCTACCTCTAATAGGTCATGTGACTTGGAACAAGTTATATACTTCTGTATCTTCAGTGATTCATCTGTAAAGTGCAAAAAAAATAACAGAATTCCTCCAAGTTGGTGAAAATTAATAATATATGTAACATACCTAGAACAATGTTTGACACACACTAAGTTCTTTGTAACACCATCTAATATAAATACTAGATTCAAAATTACCATCTATTTTCACTGTATCTTCTGAATTCTCAGTGGATATAGATAAAAAAGCATATGAGTTCATTTGTTGGGAGACAGGTAAGATATAGAAACAAATTACTGAAAATTTCCATCTATACTTTGCCAATGTAATCACCACATGGTGTGGCAGTGACCAAAGCCATTACCATCACTCCTTAATGAAACCTGTGCAGCTTGCTGATCACCCTGTCTGATTCCTAGGGGATTGAGTGGTATTTCAATTTTGACAAACCTGAGACAGTAGGCTGTCCATTGTTAAACCACACATCTGGCTCCTGTTGTTAATAACTGCTTGTTTACAATATGTGGACAATCTACAAGTTTTCCCACAGGGAGTTAAATGAGGTTGAAATGTGTTAATCCGCTTTTATCCCTATTCACACACTGATTTACAAGATGGGTTAACTGTGCCCTTGTAATAACAATTCATCATTATGATTCTATGTAAGTCTAATACAAGAAAGCCAAGAACAAGCAGTCCTTTATTTCTTGGATTCACTGTGGTTTTTGGCTTTGTATGCAAAGTCCATTTCTTACACATATTTACATACTGTGAAAATTGGAAGTAATACAAGTTTGAGTTCAAGGAATTCATATACAGAGGGAGATGATTCTCAGTTTTTAAAGCAATGGCATAATTGCAAATGCTGAAATCACCAAAGTGCAGTTTGGCAGAGAGGTTAAGCTAAGACTCTAAAGAGGAAACAGGTTGGAAGTCTGCTGCCAGCCATGTCCCTTACAGATACGTCAAGCTTGACAGTTAGGTTTATGTTCCTGTTTCCTTCCTTGCTTCTCTTTGTCCAAAAAAGTAATAATAATAATAATAATAAAATAAAATAAATAAAAAATGAAGATAAATATAATCAGTGCAAAAATCAATTCAAAATTGTGGAGAGAAATTTCCCCATTCCACGTCTCCATCTCAAGCTCATATTCCTCTGTCCCCATCTAGGAGTATTTTTCCCACTCTCTTGCAAGCTGCTTGGACTTTCCAAGCTCTAGTTAAAACAAATGATTTATTTTTCCAAAGTATGCACAGCAGTTCCTCCTTCCCTTGAAATTATATACATCTATGACTCTCTTTATGAGTCAGTTTGTTCTAGTTGTACCTAGTAATTGAGGAGGCAAGTTCAGAAATTTCAAATGCACACCTCTGCTTCTTTTTGTATAATGAGATGCAAAAGATATGATGCCATTCTCAGTGTTTTTCTTTCGTGGAATCTTGATTTCTATTAATCTGCTTCAAACATGCACATGATCACATTTCTACATGAGAGATATATAATCAAATGTCCAGTGATTCAGCGTCTTCCAATATCCAGATGCTGGAACAAATTATGAGGCCAAATACACATGAACAAAGCTTTAAGTTGGAGAGGTAGAAATGGCTGGATATAGGGTTGTAGTTTCTGTTCTTTAATACACAAATTCTTAATTAAGAAAACTACAGAAACATAATACATAATATTAGAAAAGTTGCCAGTATTAATGAATGTTTTAGGCAATGAGGAACTAATAATGTAGTTTAGCTGACAAAGTGAAACTCATGATTGTGATATGTGGTAGACTTCTTGGTTTCTATGTTAATTAGAATGAAATACAATAACTATTATTTATTACTGTATGGTAGGTTTAAATATTTAATACAGATTATATTAAGTACTTGAAAGATAAACAGTTTTTATATTTTATTTAGCTGCAAAATAAAATACCATCTGTGCATATTTGTTCACATAGTTTGGTCATATGACTACAACTTTAATAACTTCCCATAAAGCTACCACTTCCCCATCAGTTTCTGGCCCTGGTTATACATCTCTACCTGAGGAGCACAATCAATATGCAAAGGGGCTGTAATTCCCTGTCTTGTATGCAGCCCACCTACAACTTCACTTGAACAATTTTGACTTTGAACTGAGGATGAAACTTGTCAGAACTCTACCCAACACACACATCTCCTTTAACTATGGAAGACTCCAATGAGATGCTTCATGTAAACCCTATTGTATATTCTCCTGCTCAGACTTGTCTACTAAACTCTAGACTATACCTCCAACTGCCTACTGACTTTCCTCAGCTCCTTGAAAATGCTTTGTTCTCTCCTTCTGCAGTCCCTTAAACAACCTGGCATTAGCCTGACACGTTTGTTTCCTACTTCACCTATTAATGTCTTCTTATCCTTAGCATAGATTTCTTTAAAAATTTCCCAAACCACCCTCTTGTCTGCCAGACTAAACAAGGTCTTGCTTTCTCACAGTATCTAGTAATTTTCCTTTGTAGCCCATCAAAATCATATTCAAGTCTATTTCTGTAATTTAAAAACTTAATGTCGGTTTTTACTACTAAATTTCATTGTAAATTTCATTGTTGTCAGAACTATATCCATTTTGTTCATGATTTTATTCCTACTGTTTAGTGGCCTTTTTGATAGTTGGTAGTTGTTTAATGCATGAAAAGGAATAACGCCAATAGGACTAAGTCTTCTCTAGTATGTTTTTAAATGAGGTAGAATTAACTTTGAAAGGAGAAGGACCCAGTTCTCCACAACTGTATCAGAAATTTTTTTTCAGGGAGAGGTTATTTAGCAACAATAGAATTGGTTTTACTAATAAATAGATAACATTAACCTGCTTATTATGATGGTCATCCACCAGTTTTATATTAATTGTACCAATTTTCTGACCCTATAAATTGACCTATTTCAATATACTTTAAGTTTTACCACATTGGATTATAAAAGAATATAAAAGGTGAATTCACCCATATTACATTTTCATTCCAAGGCATTTGATCTAAAAATCCCCTTTTTTCAATAAGATAGCTACATCCATATTTATCCTATTTTCAGAGAAGCTGAGGAGGCCAGGCACGATGGTACATGCCTGTAATCCCAGCACTTAGGGAGGCTGAGACAGGAGAATCGCGAGTTCAAAGCCAGCCTCAGCACGTGCGAGGCACTAAGCAACTTAGTGAGACCCTGTCTCTACGTAAAACACAAAATAGGGCTGGGGATGTGGCTCAGTGGTCGAGTGCCCCTGAGTTCAATCTCTAGTACCAAAAAAAAAAAAAAAAAAGAAGAAGTTGAGGAGATATTGCTATCAATATGGACAAAACGTATTCTATTCACTAGAGTTCACAATGTTTGCATGTCTTCACATAAACTGCAGCTTGATTGCTGTCTAATGATTAAGATCCTTTCATGATCCATAAAAATATCCCATGTGGCCAAGTGTGGTTGCACATGCCTGTAATCCCAGTGGGTCAGGAGGCTGAGGTAGGATAATTCCAAGTTCAAAGCCATCCTCAGCAATTTAGCAAGGCCCTAAGCGATGTAGCAAGATCTTGTCTCAAAATAAAAAAGAAAACAGGGCTGGAGATGTGACTCTGTGGTTAAGTACCTTGGGTTCAATTCCTGGTACAAAGAAATATATATAATATATATATAAATACAAATACATCAGTTATACATCAGTTATACATCTATAACTTTGACAGTTATAGAGAGAGATCAATCGATCAATCCATCTATCGATCTACCTACCCCATACACAATCAAGGACTGTCAAAAGTGAAACTGATAGCCAGGTGTGGTGGTGCACACCTGTAATCCCAGCACTTTGGGAGGCTAAGACAGGAGAATCACGAGTTCAAAGCCAGCCTCAGCAATGGCAAGGCACTAAGCAACTCAGTGAGATCCTGTCTCTACATAAAACACAAAATACGCTGGGGACGTGGCTCAGTGGTCAACTAACCCTGAGTTCAATCCCCAGTACCAAAAAAAAGTGAAACTGATTGTCTTTCTGGATCATTATCTTTGGTTTTGATTACTTTTGCAGATAAATTTTTAACTACTTGGGAAAAGCCTTAGTTTTTTTTTTTTTTTAAATCTGAATGAAGAATATTAAATATTACTTAGAAAAGGCCAGACTAGGCCAAGCATGGTGGTTCATGCCTATAATCCCAGCTTCTCAGAAGGCTGAGGCAGGAGGATAGCAAAGCAAGGTCAGCATCAGAAACTTAGTAAGGCCCTGCTTCAGAAAATAAAAAGGGCTGGCAATGAAGCTCAGTGGTAGAACACCCCTGGGTTCCATCCTCAACACCAGTGGGGGCAGGAGGGGTAGCCAAACCAATTCAATCTCATACTGTAAGTACATAAAGCAACTGGTTAAATTTCAGTGTATAAAACTCTTTTTTTAACTTCCAAAAATAGATTAGACAAGCCTGATGCATGAGTAAGATGACATTAGCAACACATAAATACACTAATAAAAAACAGCTGGACCATCAATGACAAAATGATTTATGAATTTCTAAAAACAGTTTAATTAATAAAAACATGAATTGTAACAGTCCATAGAAATAGTCAGTGTTAATGTTAACAAAGAGATAAAACCATGATCTAGTCTCTGGTACATGTTAACACATATATTGTTAGTTTAATTTTTATTTTATTTGAAAAATGAAGAGTACTTAGCTAAGAGTATTTAACCTTCATTCATGTTTATTATTTTTATACTTTCTTTTAAATCTGTTTTGCAGAAATTGATATTAAGAAGTTTATATTAGTAACAGAAAAGGAAAAAAAAAGTATTTTAAAATTTGATAGAATTAAATTAGTTGAAATAATTCTCTTGGTTATTACCTGAAGTATGTTTTGCATCCATCTTTAAGTTCCAGTTGAAGCTACAGGTGACTATTTAGTGGAAAGTGTAATCTCTTTAAATGTTACAAACTTTAGCTAGAAAATGATATTACTATACTGTAACTTCCCTAGTCCAACTCTTATCACATGTGGATGTATTTTGAAAATTAAAAGTGCAAGACTCACAGGTATTACTAATACCTAACTAAATACAGAATGAGAGTGGTTAAATGGACTCAAACTTTTAAAATAAATTCTAAGTAACTTGAAAACCCACATTTCAATTTTATTTATAAATTGATCAACGGGAAAAAATCCTGTGTTTTTATATAAAGCATTAATGTCAAATTTGGGTAACTATTGAAAACAGTAGTCATTAATGTATTTTCTCTGCTTTTTTTGAATTACATTGTATATATTTAAAGTTATTTTTTGCACCAATGTCTACCTCAGTTTCTTATCTTTTATTCCTTTATTCATAAAAAATTTATCTTAGTATAATTGACAGTGCTGAGATGCACACAATTATCTAGATTCTTTTTCTAACAATAAATGTTAAATCATTTTTACAGATACTGCATATGTATGGTTGATTCCATTATACAACTAAATAGTAAAAAAGTTTATTCATTTTAATGGCACTCAAAATATCTTTAAAGCATATTTATTGACCTGAACTTACAAACTTAGGATAAATACTCCATAATAAATGGCTACTCTGAAAAATAATGTATAATTTATTATGGGAGATTAAATTTGTCCCATGTACCAATGCAAAACTCCTTTCTTTAATTTTATTACATACAGTAATATATTTTGCAATATGTAATAAGTAAAATTTCACATGCTCCAAAAGCAATTCAAGTATTTTCCCTATTTTACAAATACCTCTTAAGTTGTTAATTGTACTCTTTTTTCAAATCCTTTCATGGTTTTAAATCTAGGGAACTTTCTTGCATGACTTTTAAATGCTACCTATAAAACATAAAAGATATACTTAAAATTACTGGAGTTGAAAAAATTGACTTGACTTTCAAAAATGAGAATAGTCTTAATTAAATAAATGGCCTACTCTTTTAAGACCCCAGGTGAGAATCATCCATTAACAGTTATTGAAATTGTGACAATTTATTCACATGAAGTGCATTGTATTCTAAAATTACTAAGTGATGCTGAAAGAGGAAAAGAGTTTGTATGAACTCTGGAAGTGTTTAAAACCATACACCTGTATCTTTATGCCTCTATCTTTATCTCTATCATATGCCTCACTTATTTTCACATGTCAATCAACCATATCCTACTAAGGTTTAGCTTACAATTCTTAAAACAAGTATCAAGGTATAAAGTATCAAATCTCTGTTATTTCATAAATCATACAAATAGCAAAACAAAAACCAATGGCTTTTAATACTACAATAAGTCTACATATCATAGAATGTCTTCCATATAAAACTAGCTAGATTGTCTCTACTCATATTAGTGTCAATCACAGGATAACAATGAAAACTAAATATTCTAAATATTATATTCAAAATAAGTTAAATACCTTGAGCCATCACTAATATGGTGACTTCAGCTATTTTATTTTCAAGCAAATGCTGAATATACTATCTACAAATAATGAGGGATTTTCTTAACAGTCTTAAAAGAGAAATTCTCAAGGACATCATCATAACATAAACAACTCTACCATTATTCTCCAGAAAATTCACGTCTAATTATATCGATGACCACCTTCCTAGCAAGAAGCACTATTTCACATTTCTCTATTTTTTCCAGACCTAACTTAATGAGGCACTGAGATGCAGCAAGCATTCAAGTATTACTGAATAGATTAATGGCCATTAAAGACATTTAAAGCATTTGTGATAGATTTTTGTTTTTAACTCAGGAGGCCAAAGAAATAAATGTGCATCATATGTACATAACACATCCCCAAGGCATAAGTAATATTACCATTTAGCAGCCCTCAAACTTACTTCATGACATCCTAGAACTAATGCTATCCACGTGCTAAATTCTCTGCACCGCTGTGTCTAACTCTGTTCCCTTATCTTCTACTCAGATATCAGAATGCAATTAAGATAGAGGTAATTATATAAAGATAGCACTGAGATAATGCATATATATCCATTAAATACATTAAATATCCATTGTATATCTGTTACATATACATACATGTATGTACATGTGTGTATATGTGTGTTTTACATGTTTATTACACGTATGTGCTGGAGGATGTGTTTACCTACCAAAAGGTAGCACGATATAAATTTAGGAGACCTATCTATCCAAGGTTGTATCAGTCTATGGTGTGGAATACTTTCTATATCCTAAAAGGCTCATCAATATTTTTTTCTTTCACAACACCTTTCCATTTATCTATCATATGCCTCACTTATTTTCACATGTCAATCAACCATATCCTACTAAGGTTTAGCTTACAATTCTTAAAACAAGTATCAAGGTATAAAGTATCTACCCTCTCACAGTTGGAGCTCAATTCCTCCATCATTTCTATTATGCATCTCTAAATGAAGAAAACAGCCCCCTTGATTCAGATTCACCCAGAAGTGGAACTTCAGCTAGGGTTGGAAAATAACAAGAACATATAGGCATTGACTCCAAAGGAGTGTTCAAAACCAGTAAACTGGCAGTATTAAAGCAGTTATCACTGTGAAAAACTGGAGCTCAGTGCCCTTGGACAACAGGTAGAACAGGCTTCAGAAGGATCTCAATCAAGGAGCAAGGAAACTGAGGTATATATTAAACAATTCCCTATTTACTCAGGGGCACTATGGCTTGCTCTCCACTATTGCAGGTCTAGCAGGCTACTAAAGTTAGCAGGGGAGAAAGAACCTCAGAAAGCATTCATAGAAAGTAGCATAAGGAACTTGAGCAGAGCACTTTAAGAACAGCTGGTAGAAGCCATCTACCTACTCTTATCTAAAAGCATCCCCTCCTCAACTCTGTAGGAAATGCATCCAAGACCATAACTGAGTAGAGAATAAGATTGCTACTCAGACTTCATTACAAAGAGGAATCTTCGACCTTATTAAAGATAAAAGAGATGGCTTTACTTACTGCAAATTAGTTTAGAATCCTGGGAGAAAAAATTGCAAACTACAAATCAGAACAAATCAGAAGTGAAGAAGGGAACTAATATTTAATGAGAACGTAAATTATGCTAGGTACTATAAAATTATTATTACAAATTCAAATGGATTAAGTGGAAAGACTTAAGAGTTTCCTTTTTTCTTGAGATTCTTGAGAAATTTGAGTCATGAAGAACTGAGCTCAAGTCATATTTACCCTAAGATATATGAACCAAGACAAATAGTTGATTTCCCAGAATCTCAGTTTCCTTTTCTGTAAAATACTCACCTACAATTCAGGGATTTTCTGAGGATTCACTGAGATAACACATAGCACACAAGTAAAGCACTTGGCAGTCTTGGCATCAACTGTTGGTCCTGTTCTCCTTCTTACTTCTTGTCACAATTTTATGAGATAGATATTTATGAGGCCCATATTCCCATTACAAAAATAAAATTACTGCATCTCCTAATGGCTAAATGAGTTGCTCAAGACCACTCAGGTAATGAAGGAATAAGACTGAAATCTGGGTCTCTCTGATGCTAAGGATCTGGCCTTCAAAAATTAACAATTAAGATTTAGTTTGGAATCCAACTGGCAGTATCATTTTTTATGAAACCACAAAATCAGTTACATCTTTTCAAATGGTTGAACATTTTTAAATGTTTAATATTTAGTTATAATAGTAAATGTGGCTTCATTTTTAAGTTAAAGTTGGGCTAGCATAGATTCTATTATAAGAGAAATTTTAAATGACTATGTAAAACTTTTCAGTACAGAAGTGACTTGTTTAGGTCCTATATAAACAAAAGGCTTAATTACTGACTTATCTGCAACATCCTTTAAAAAAATGAAGGCACCTACATGAATAATGAACATCTTAGGTATCATACTTAAAAAGCAAACAATACTACCAGTGCCTTGGCCAAAGCATGCCCTTCTTGGATTCAACCCACTTCACACTTTCTACAATGAAGATTTCTATTCTACTTGTTGATCCTGAGGTCCTGAAATAAATATAAATTTAATCACAACAAACATTATGCTGCCTTTGAACAATCATTTAACTAGGCTAATACAGTTTATCTACAGGTCAATTTGCATTGTAAATTTGTTTAAATATTCTTGTAATTATCTACAGTGAACCAGAACACTCTAATTCACAAGCATACTGAGTAATACCTCAGGTATTTGTTCTTTAAATTTTTAATCAACATATACATTTTTGCCTAACAAGAAGAGATTTAGTTGAAATATTATCCTCTACAAAGTATTCATTTTAAATTACTAATATGAGACCAAGGAAGATGCTCATAACTGATATCCAAGATAAAGTCCCCAGTTGCTGGAATAGGAGCTGGCACTGGGAACCCAGCAGGTAAGGAAAAGAAGGAAGGTGTGCAGCACAATGTGATTGCTGGGGGATTTCTGATTGGACCAATAGTGAATCTTTTATTTAATTCAAACAGAACATTAATGCCAAACTGAACTTCAGGAAAACATTTCAATTGAACTCAGAGCTTAGTTAGCCCACATATTATTTTAAAAACATGAAAATGTGGCATGTGATACATGAAATGACTATTCCAGAAAATACTGAATTCAATGAACAAACAGTGCTCTTTAAATAATGAGGCAGAGAGACCAAGACGAATTTAATAAGTTCAACTGAACAAAGCAGCAGTGCTATTGATAAAACACATGAGCAATATTTTCCTCATAATCATTCTAGTTGTGAAACTTTTGAGACCAACTGTTTAGGTTAAAAATATACTAATCATAGAAAGGCATCATGCTCTACAGACATCATTATTAGTCGCAGTTACCTGTTCAAAGCAAATATTTTCTAGGTCAGTGGTTATTATTTCCACTAAGTACCTGTTACGTATTTAAACCAACTGTCCACCTAGAACTCCAAATGTCTAAACAGCATAAAATTCCTACTGGCAAGTAGACACCTAGTCAAAAAAACACTGACAAGAAATAAGGAAATAGGTTGCAGGGGATTTTAAGTTTCCAATGTGCCTTTCCGATCAACTTGGATAAATTTTTGAGATGGATTAACCACACCTAAGAAAAATACTGAAAATTGTAGGGCACTGATATTGCGTGCCATTCGGATCCTGGTACCTCTGATATCAGTCTTATACACACCCGAGGACGGCACAGAGAGACAAAAGAATAAGCTTCGAATAAATGCAATAAATACATTGCAAGAACAAGAAAGTGAAAAGAGTTCTTCATCTATACCAACAGCTCTTATAGAGTCAAAATGGAGAGACACGTCAGAGTCCCTTTTACTCCCTCGCCCAGTGTCACCTTCTCCCTTTCGGCTCTCTTCATCTCCCTTCATCCCCCTCTCCAGCCCTCCCATCCCTGTCTCTTTTTCGGCAGTATTTACAGAACAACACTGCACCACACCACTCACCTGTCGTCGTTTTGCCATCCTTGGTCCCCTAGCAGCAAATCCCGAAACCTGTACCTGGGAGGCAGAGGGGGCACTTCGCTCTCCAAATCAACCATTCTTCCTCAAAGAGTGGGGGACATCAAACAACAAATGGTGGAGATGAAGGAGAAAGAAAGAAAATGTTGCAGGGTAGAGGGAGGAGAAGAGTAAAATGCTAAGGCCGAGAGAGGGATGCGAGAAGGGGAAGGGGACGGGGAGGGGGAGGGGTCGGCTTAGCGCCGGAAGCTGAGGCTTGAAAGGGGGCTGGCTCCTCTTTCCCGAGGGTGTGATGGGATGATGCAAACCAAGCCCAGGAGCAAAAGTCTGGCTCTGACTAGAATCTACGCTGCCAAGGAACCGCCCCCAGGCTAGGCACCGCCTCTGGTCCCCAGGACTGGGGGGAGGCGGTAATGCAAAAGTTACTTCGCCAAAAAAAAAAAAGAAAGAAAGAAACTCGCGGTGCCTAGAAAGAGGGCAGAGGGGTGGAAGTTAGCACCGCGTGATGGTGAGGCACTTTCCTAAAAGGCAGGTAAAAGAGCCTCCTGCTAGGGCATCCTCCAGGCAGCAGTTCCCCCGGGAGGGCGTGCACCCGGCACAGCCTAGGGAAGGCGGGAGGAAACACGGTGGGGTTTTGGCCCCAGGCTTCGCCAACCCGGCTTTCCCCGCACACGTCCTTCGGAGTGTTGCTGGAGGCCCAGCCAATGAGCCTCCCCTTCATTAGCATAATACAGTGACGGAATGGGGGTGCCTGGGGACAACCAATGGGGGCGAGTAAATTAGCGAATTCTGGGGCACCAGACCCTTCTCTGGGAAGAGAGGTGCAAGGTGCACAGAGCGTTCCTAGACGCTCCTTCGCTTGGGTCGCCTTTGGCGCGGGTGGGCGGGGTAGAAGATGCACGTTCCTGGAGAGGGAATCCCCGCTCTCAGTCGCAGGAAAGCCCCATTTTTTTCTCACAATCTGAAAGAAGAAGGTGTTTCCCTGATTTCCGGGAAAAAATGCGTGGCCACCTTAGGCTGCTGCTGAAGAAAAACATTTAGATGATGACTGGCAAAATACATTGAAACGCTGGGAGAATGCTATAAGGGTGAACTACTATTACTGCTTTGTAGCACATGTGCGCTTCCAGGTTGCATGACCTTAATGTTAGGTGGGCTCCTATTAGTGGTTCACAACGTCAGAGGAAGAGGCAACCCCAGAAACCAGAGTTTGCTTTTCATTATCAACCGTTGCTTATATGAACTCTGCTATATAAGCTTTAGATTTGTACATTACTGTTCTTTTCTCTGGGAACTGATTTCATCAGAGTACATACACACACAGAAATACTTAAATCACTGACAACTGTGCCTGAGGAAACGACTTTATCACACTGCCCCTGATATTACATAGAAATTTCACAGTTTACTTGGTGGGACAAGCTCATAAAGAAAATGACACAATATGGGAGTCAATAATCAAAGAACATGCAAAGAGATTCAGAAATACCTGTGCAACAACACACTTATTCATGTCGGGTTCGAGGAACACAGTGAAACTGAACTAAGCCTTCTGTATTCATTTGCAACCTGCTTAAGGGAAGGGAAGAAATATGAAAAGTACAAAGAGAATAGAATGAGTAGAGACAGTGATTTAAAAAAAATGTTTTGCTTATCAAGGAAATATTGATTAATTTAGTATGATTAACTCTCAGTAGAGGTCATGTAGCAGAGAATTTATAAAGAAATTTGAAGTCCAGAAGGAGTATTATCAAGTGAAATGGGATGACCATCTAAATCTAAAGAACAACAGTTGAAAGAGAATGATTATGTCCTTTGCTGTTATCTTCAAATTCTTCTACCTATTCCTCTAGACCCATCTCAAATGACATTTCCATTCGATTTCCTGATTTATTCCAGGTGTTTATTCTTCCTTTGACCTATGAATGTTTCATACCCTCTGTGAGCACTATGCTTGTTACTGTTTTGACCTGTTGCATGAATATCTATGCGTTTTTCTTAAATCACTTATCCTCTCCCTGTGGTTTATCTTTCTAGCACAGTGCCTTCAAAATATCAAAATATTATCAAATATCTTGAGATGCACTAAAAACTATTAAACATCCAGGTCCAGTGACACAGGCCTATAATCCCAGCAACTCTGGAAGCTGAGGCAGGAGGATTGCAAGTTAGAGACCAGCCCCAAAACTTAGCAAAGCCCTCAGTAACTTAGTGAGAGTGAGACCCTGTCTCAAAATAAAAAATAAACATGGCTGTGCATGTAGCTTAGTGGTAAAGTGCCCCTAGGGTCAATACCTAGTACCAAAGGAAAAAAAAAACAAACAAACTATTAAGCCACTTTGCTTTAGCTCCAGAGTTATGTCCTTGTTCATAAAATCATTGTTTAGCATGAATTTTTGTAATCATTTTGCCAAATGAGAAAATTATATCATTATATTATTAGTTTGAGAGAGAGACTATATCTGGTTTAGAATTGAGACCTTATCATCTGCTATTAACAAGGCTCTCAGAAGTTTATTTTTTTAATGTTCCAGGTTAATGTTTATATTATGACACGTTTTACTCACATATTTGGACAACTCAAAAATCTAAAATATTTACAATCATTTTAGTGTTCTCAGAAAGAGAACACTAAAAAAAGAGGAAAGACTGGCATAGCTATTGAAAGTTAGAAACATGAGATGTTGAAAGTTAAGAATAAAGCAACTATTTACTTGAAAGAAAACTGCACACCTTATTTTACACGTTTGTGTCAATCTTAATTATTTGGCTTCTGTGCGCCCAGATAAAAGTATAGGAGATATGCAATTAATTAATTAATTAATTAAATCCTCTTCAACTAACAGTGTCATAACACAGCTATTATGGATGCTAACAGTTACCAAGTGCCCTAGTGTACTGAGCCAAACCAGTTGGACACAGCTGTATCAATCATACATTGATGTGCTCTACACCTTAAAATTATGAAAATACAAAAATCTCCAAATTTTTAATGCAAGAAAAATTTTAAAACAACAACATAAAAAATAATCTCCTGGCATTCTTACAATTTATCAAACTGGGGTCATCAAAAGCTAAACCTGTATCCTTTCACTATATATTTACTGTTTTCTGTAGATAAACATTTTATGTTTGTCATTAATTTTGACTTCTAGTTCTCCTATCTGTCTTTCAACAATTTTATTCTTTTTTTCTTCATCATGTCATTCCCTGCTGTAAAAATGTATTTTCCTCTCTTACTCTTTTCACCTGGCTTTCCTTTTTCCCCTGTATGCTTTTAATCTTTTATTTCATTAAGTCTTTTTCTGTGCATGTAAGAGAAAAAGAGGGAAAATTTTTCTTCTACTCTGACATGAGATTCAATTTTTGGAAACAATTGTAAAAATGATCTTATAACATTGCAAATCTGTACCTTACTGGTGTTCTTAAGTTTTCTAACCAATATCTAGCATGGCTCAAGAGCAATACAGAAGATTGGTTCACTTCTGAAAAAAGGGAAGTAAAAAAAACTTTCTCAATGATTACACTGATGAACTAGAGTAAGGGTCAAGAATGAGGATTAAGGAAAATGAGTTCTTAGTTCTATAAATTTTAATTTTACTTTCCAGAAAATAAATTTGAAGATATCTTCTATTTTTCCCATTTTTAGCAACAAAAAATCCATTTTTAAAATTTTTGACTTCTAGTACATTGATAGATTATTTATTTAACATAAAAAGAAAAGAATCATTCCTGTGGGTAAAGAATGATTTTTATTAACAATTAATAATTTATTGTAATTATCTTAAGCATAACAAATATAATTGCAATCACAGAACATGACATTTTATCCAAAATTCAAAAATATGTTTATCTTGCATAGATACATATCATTTTTATGATAAAATTCCACAAACCATCAATTATTATGTCTACACAGTCCTATAACATATTGTCCAAAAAAATTTTTTTGCAGTGCTTGGGATAGAAACCCAGTCACACATATAACTAGGTAAGCAGTCTACCACTTAGCTAAAACTCCAGCCCCTCAAAAACAAAATTTAAAAAGAAAAAATTCTTTCTATGTATTAGGCTACATACTTCCTAGATGCTTCATCTGTAAAGGCAAAAAAAAAGAAAGGATAATCCACTCAAATAACCTCATTAAATTCCAAAACATATCCGAGTAAAGGCATTCTATTATTTTTTAACAAAGACAGTAAATGGTTGCAATGAATTAAATTTATCAGAGTCTCCCAGGTGAAGGAAAGCAAGTTTAAGAGAACAGATCATCCAGGTGTCAGAGTAGAAAGCAATGGGTCACAGTGGTAATCTGGACTGGCTGCTTTGTTACTAAGGAGCATATAGAAACACCTAATTCCCGATTTGGAATAAAATGTCATCTGATTTGGATTTGTTATAAAATGTCATCTATGGAAAAAAGGGGGTGAGAGGATGGGAGAGAGGTTCTGGAGGAGCTGACATCTGTATTAAAGAATGACAGTGGGTATGTAAGGTGGAGGCAGAAGGGACAACAACAGTACAGTTAAATTTTTTTTTTTTTGGTACTGGGGATTGAACTCAGGGGCACTCGACCACTGAGCCACATCCCCAGCCCTGGTTTTTTTTGTGTGTTTTATGTAGAGACAGGGTCTCACTGAGTTGCTTAGCACTTCGCCGTTGCTGAGGCTGGCTTTGAACTCGCAATTCTCCTGTCTCAGCCTCCCTAAGTGCTGGGATTACAGGCTTGCGCCACCGCGCCCAGCAACAGTACAGTTAAATTAATTGCTTTAAGAGGGCATGGGCAGCCGGGCGGCCGCCCAATGCCAGGTGGCGCAAGCCTGTAATCCCAGCACTTAGGGAGGCTGAGACAGGAGAATTGCG
>PVHX01018490.1:20134-36916 GCA_004024805.1 Geosciurus inauris | reverse complement strand
CTTAGAAGATGGAATAATCTCCCATGCTCCTGGATAGACAGAATCAATATTGTCAAAATGGCCATACTTCCCAAAGCAATATATATAGATTCAATGCAATCCCAATTAAAATCCTAACGTCAATCCTTATAGAAATAGAAAAGGCAATCATGAAATTCATTTGGACAAAGAAGAGACCCAGAATAGCCAAAGCAAAAGAATGAAGCAGGAAGCATCACAATACCAGACCTCAGATTATACTACAAAGCTATAGTAACAAAAATGGCAAGGTACTGGCACCAAAATAGACATGTAGACCAATGGTATAGAATAGAAGACAGAGAGATGAACCCACTTACATACAGTTACCTTATATAAAGGAGCCAAACACGTACACTGGAGAAAAGATAGCCTGTTCAACAAATGGTGCTGGGAAAACTGGAAATTCATATGCAGCAAATTGAAACTAAACCCCTATCTCTCACCATGCACAAACTTCAACTCAAAGTGGATCAAGGACCTGGGAATCAGACCAGAGACCCAATGCCTAATAGAAGAAAAAATAGGCCCAAATCTTCATCATGCCGGATTAGGACAATACTTCCTTAACAAGACTCCTATAGCACAAGAAGTAAAATCAAGAATCAACAAATGGAGCCAGGCGCAGTGGCTCACGCTTGTAATCCCAGCACTTAGGGAGGCTGAGACAGGAGAATTGCGCGTTCAAAGCCAGCCTCAGCAATGGTGAGGCACTACGCAACTCAGTGAGACCCTGTTTCTACATAAAACACAAAATAGGGCTGGGGATGTGGCTCAGGCGTCGAGTACCCCTGAGTTCAATCCCCGGTACCAAAAAAAAAGAATCAACAAATGGGATGTATTCAAACTAAAAAGCTACTTCTCAGCAAAAGAAATAATCAATGAAGTGAACAGAGAGCCGACATTCTGGGAACGAATCTTTGCCACACACACATCTGATAGAGCACTCATCTCCAGGATATATAAAGAACTCAAAAAGCTTAACACCAAAAAAACTAACAATCCAATCAATAAATGGGCCAAAGAGCTGAACACAAACTTCACAGAAGATATACAATCCATCAACAGACATGAAAAAATGTTCAACATCTCTAGCAATCAGAGAAATGCAAATCAAAACTACCCTAAGATTTCAACTCACACCAGTCAGAATGGCAATTATCAAGAATACAAACAACAATACATGTTGGCGAGGTTGTGGAGGAAAAAGGCACGCTCATACATTGCTGGTGAAACTGCAAATTGGTACAATCAATCTGGAAAGCAGTATGGAGATTCCTTAGAAAACTTGGAATGGAACCACCATTTGAGCCTGCTATCCCATTCCTCAGTCTATACCCAGAAGACTTAAAAACAGCATACTACAGTGCTGCAGCCACTTCAATGTTTATAGCAGCTCAATTCACAATAGCTATACTGTGGAACCAACCTAGATGCCCTTCGACAGATGACTGGATAAAGAATCTGTGGTATATATACACAATGGAATATTACTCAGCAATAAAAGAGAATAAAATTATGGCATTTGCAGGTAAATGGATGAAGTTGGAGAATATCATGCTAAGTGAAGTAAGCCAATCTCAGAAAACCAAATGCCGAATGTACTCGTTGATAAGTGGATGCTGATCCATAATGTGGGGAAGGTCATGGGAACAATGGTGGAACTCTGTTCACAGGGGTTTAAGGGAGGAGGGGGCATGGGGACAGTAAAGGTGGTGGAATATGATGGTCATCATAGCCCTAACTTTATGTATGACTGCATATATGTTGTGATTCTATACAACTTACAACTAGAGAACTGATACATTATCCTCTATGTACAACAAATCAAACTGCACTGTTATAATGTAAGCCTAAATAGAACAAATAAATAAATTAAATATGAAAAAAAGGTGCTACATTCTATGTTGAAAACATTTTGCCCTATTAAGACTTTTAAAAAATAAAAACTAAATAAAAAAAAAGACAGACTGGCAGATTGAATTAAAAAATAAGACCCAACAATATGCTCTCTCCAACAGACTCACCTCATAGGCAAAGCTATCTAACGACTGAAAGTAAAAAGATGAAAAAAAAAACATATCATTCAAATGGATCTCGTAAACAAGGAGGGATCCTCATATCAGATAAAGTGGACTTCAATCCAAAGTTATTGAGAAGGGACAAAGATGGGCATTTCATAGTGCTTAAGGGAATTATACATAACCATCATAAATATTTATGTCCCCAAAACTGGAGCACTTACATACATCAAACAAAGCCTTCTCAATTTCAAGAATGAAATAGACCACAACAGAAGAATACTGCAACTTCAACCCCACTCTTTCACCACTGAATAGATCCTCCAAACAAAAAATAAACTACAGAACTAAAAAATACAATTAATAAATTATACTCAACAGGTATATCTAGAATATTTCATCCATCAATGACTGAATACACTTTCTTCTCAGCAGCACATGGATCCTTCTCTAAAATAGACCATATCTTAGGCCACAAAGCAACTCTTAACAAATACATTAAAATAGAGAGAATACCTTGCATTCTATCAGATCATAATGAAATGAAATTAGAAATCAACAATAAAATAAAAAATAGAAACTACTCTAACACCTGGAGAATAAATGATTCACTATTGTATGGATAGCAAAAGAAATCAAGGATGAAATTTAAAAAATACTTAGAGGAAAATGAGAATAGTGATACAACATATCAATATCTCTGGAACACTAATTTCTACAGACATATGACTTACCCAAATTGAATCAGGAGGACATAGAAAATTTAAACAGATCAATTTTAAGCAATGATACTGAAGATGCCATCAAAAGCCTACCATCAAAGAAAAGCCCAGAATCAGATACTCAGCAAGTTCTACCAGACCTTCAAAGAAGTAACACCAATCTCCTCAAATCATTGCATGAAACAGAAAAGGAGGGAACCCTTCCAAACTCATTCTATGAAGCTAGTATCACTTTGATACCAAAACCAAAGATACATGAAGGAAAGAAAAACTTCAGATCAATATCATACAGATGCAAAAATACCTAATAAATCACTGGCAAATCGCAAACAAAAACATGTTAAAAACACAGTGTACCATGATCAAGTGGGGTTCACCCCAGAGATGCAAGGCTGGCTCAACATACAGAAATGAATAAACATAACTGATCACAAAAACAGGCTTAAAGACAAGAATCACATGATTACCTCAATAGATGCAGAAAATGCATTTGACAAAATATAGCATCGATTCATACTCAAAACACTGGAAAACTAGGAATAGTAGGAATATACATCAATACTGCAAAAGCTATATATGTTAAATTCAAAGCCAACATCATTTTAAATGGAGAAAAGTTGAAAGCATTCCCTCTAAAAACTGGAACAAGACAGGTATGCCCTCTTTCACTTCTATTCAACATGATCATGAAAAGACACAAGGAAGAAATTAAATGGATATGATTATGAAAAGAACTCAAACTATCCCTATTTGCTAAAGAACCCAAAAACCTCCACCAGAAAACTTCCAGAACTCATAAATGAATTCAACAAAGTAGAATATAAAATTAACACCCATAAACCAATTGTATTCCTATACATCAGTGATAAATCAACTGCAAGAGAAATTAGGAAAACTATCCCATTCACAATAGCCTCCAAATAATAAAATATTTGGGAATCAATCTAACAAAAGAGGTGAAAGACCTCTACAATGAAAACTGTAGAACACTAAAGAAATTGAAGATGACCTTAGAAGGTGGAATGACCCTCCATGTTCTTCAATAGGCAGAATACTGTCAAAATGGCTATAATACCAAAAGCACTATACAGATTTAATGCAATGCCTATTAAACTTCCGATGACATTCTTCCTAGAAATAGAAAAAGCAGTCATGAAATTCATTTGGAAAAATAAGAGGCTCAGAACAGCCAAAGCAATCCTTAGCAAGAAAAGTGAAACAGGAGACATCACAATACCGACCTTAAATTATACTACAGAGCTATAGTAACAAAAACAGCATGGTATTGGCACCAAAACAGACATGAAGACCAATGGTACAAAATAGAAGACACAGAGAAAAACCCACATAAATACACTTATCTCATACTAGACAAAGGCACCATAAACATACATTGGAGAAAAGACAGCCTCTTCAACAAATGGTGCTAGGAAAACTGGCTATCAATATGGAGCAAAATGAAATTAAAACCCTATATCTCACCCTGCACAAAACTCAACTCAAAGTGGATCAAGGGCCTTGGCATTAGACCAGAGACCCTGCACCTACTAGATGAAAATGGAGGCCCAAATCTCTATCATGTTGGCTTAGGAACCAAATTCCTCAACAAGACTCCTAAAGTCCAAGAAGCAAAATCAAGAATCAATAAATGGGCTGGCATCAAACTAAAAAACTTTCTTCACAGCAAAGGAAACAATCAAGAATGTAAAGGGAAAGCTGACAGATGAGAGAAAATCTCGGCCACCTGCACCTGAGATACAGCATTAATCTCCAGGATATATAAAGAACTCAAAAACCTTAACACCAAAAAAATCAAATAACCCAATCAATAAATAGGCAATTTTTTCACAGAAGAAATTCAATCAATCAACAAATATATATAAAAAAAAAAAAAAGTTCAACATCTCTAACAATTAGAGAAATGCAAATCAAAACTATACTGAGATTCCACCTCACTCCAGTCTGAATGGCAATTACCAAGAATACAAGCAACAATAAATGTTGGCAAGGATGTGGGGGGAAAAGGTACACTCATATGTTGCTGGTGGGACTGCAAACTGGTGCAACCACTCTGGAAAGCAGAATGGAGATTTCTCAGAAAATCTGGAATGGAACCACCGTTTGACCCAGTTATTCCACTCCTTGGTTTATACCCAAAGGACTTAAAATCAGCATACTATAGTAACACAGCCAAATCAATGTTTATACCAGCTCAATTCACAATAGCTAAACTATGGAACCAACCTAGGTGCCCTTCAACAGATGAATTGATAAAGAAAATGTGATATATGTACACAATGGAATACTACTCAGCATTAAAGAATGAAATGATAGCATTTGTTGGTAAGTAGATGTAACTGAAAACTATCATGCTAAGTGAAATAAGCCAGTCCCCAAAAACTAAAGGCCAAATGTTCTCTCTGATGCAAACACACAGTTAGGGTGGGGAGAACAGAAATTCATTGGATTAGACAAAGGGGAATGAAGGGAAATGAGGGGAATGAGGAGAATGAGATTAGGAAAAACATTAGTAGAACGAATCAGACATAATTTTATGTTCATATATGAATACGTGATCAGTTTAACTCCACATCATGTACAACCACAAGATTGGGAAGTTATACTCCATGTATGTATAATATGTCAAAACACAATCTATTGTCATGTATATCTAAAAGAACAAATACAAAATAAAATAAAAAGAACTGGGGGCGGCTGGAGTTGTGGCTCAGTGGTACAGCGCTTGCCTAGCATGTGTGAGGCACTGGGTTCAAGTCTCAGCACCATATATAAATACATAAAATAAAGGTCCATCTACAACTAGTAAAATATTTTTAAAAAAAGAACTGGGGATGTGGCTCAGTGGTGAAGTGCCTCTAGGTTCAATCCACAGTATCAAAAATAAAAGCAATGAAAAAACTGCCTCATTATTATGGGCACTTCAAGAAAAGAATACACTCTTTATGTGGGAAAGCAGGAATATAAATTGTTTTTATTTTTTAAATAAGCCAAAAATATTAAACATCATTTCAAAAATGGTTACGTATTTGAGAATCTTAATAGTAAATAGAAAAGGGGAAAGGTTGGGATCAGTCTTGAAATAATACATTATATACATCACATAATACTTGATAATAAACCACCAGGTTATTGGTTTACACATTCACTAAACCACACTTTTTTATCCTTATTTCAAAGTATACTCCTTCTACTTATTTAAAAAACAAAAACAAAAACAAAAAAAACTTCACCATATTAAAAAATCAAAAAACCAGCTGGGCATGGTGGCACATGCCTGTAATCCCAGCACTTTGGGAGGCTGAAACAGGAGAATGGCAAGTTCAAAGCCAGCCTCAGCAATGGAAAGGCACTAAGCAACTCAGTGAGACCCTGTCTTTACATAAAACAAAAAAACTGGGCTGGGGATGAGGCTCAGTGGTCGAGTACCCCTGAGTTCAATCCCTGGTACAAAAAAAAAAACAAAAACAAAAAACCATATGCCATGTTGTACCTCATGCATCTTGATTATTGAGTCTCCTGACTGCATCAAGAGGCCCACATCAAAGGCAGCCACTCCACATCAAAGGCAGAAACACAACTCACAATTGCTGAACTGTGGAAGCAACCTAGATGCCCTTCAATAGACAAATAGATAAAGAAACTGTGGTATATATACACAATGGAATATCACTCAGCATTAAAAGAGAATAAAATCATAGCATTTGCAGGTAAACAGAGTTGGAGAATACCATGCTGAGTGAAGTAAACCAATCCAAAAAAAAAAAAAGGCCAAATGTTTTCTCTGATTAGTGGATACTGATTCATAATGGGAGTGGGAGTGGGAATATAGAAGAAATGGAGGGACTTTGGATAGGGCAAAGGGAAGGGAAGGGGCATGAGGGTAGGAAAGATGGTGAACAAGATGGATATTACTACCCTAGGTAAATGTATGAAGACATGAATGATGTGACTCTACCTTGTTTACAAGCAGAGAAATGAAAAATTGTGTTCCATATGAATACTGTGAATTGAAATGAATTGTTTTAAAAGAATGAAAAATAAAAAAAAATTTTAAAGAAAAAAAAGAGGCCCACATCAAGTAAGTGACCCCCCAATGACAAAATTACCTAATGATGCATTTCTCACAACATGTGCCCCCATATTTAAGAGAGACATAACTGTAAAGTTTGTCATGAAAAAGAAGGAATGAGGGTACTTGTTCTTTATGGCTCAAGAGATAATCATTTTTTTACTTGTTTTGAATAAACTACAGCATTTCATTCCCAATGTGGAGCTTCAACACAACTAATTCATTCATTACTGTTATCATTATATAGTTATAAAACAATTAAAATTATCATATAACAATTATTATTACCTTTAGCTAGCATTAAACGCATAACTGTTTCATCTAATCCTCAAACAACCTATGAGGTAGACCCTATCATCATCACCACTTTGCAGCTGTGACAATGAAGTAAGCTATAAAGGAGGGTGAGTACAACTTTGTGGTGAGGCAAATAAGGTGTGTGGCTGACTAACACCTAAGGATGAAAACTTCACTTGGAGAACACAAATTCCAAACCTGCGCAATTTTGAAAAATATGTATTGATGTACTTTAAAATGACAATAATGCCAGGTGCAGTGGCACTCCTCAGTAATCCCAGTGGAGGATAACAAGTTCAAAGCCAGTCTCAGCAACTTAGAAAGACCCTGTTTCCAAATTAAACAAATTAAAAAGGGGTGAGGATGTGGCTCATTGGTTGAGCTCCACTGGGTTCAATCCCTGCTACAAAAAAACAACAAAAAAAAGACAATAAAAAAGTACATTACTATATTCTTATGGAAAATTACTTTCAAGAGAAAAATGGTATTGCTTTTACATTGTTACACATCTCATTGATACATATTTTTAAAGACAGCTAGATTCTCCTATCAGCTTCTGCATTCAATCTGTTGCACCACATTGTTCTGGTAAGGTGCAAAAAATCCAGCTTCACAAAATAGATCTAGTTTTGGTGGCACACACCTGTAATCCCAATACTTTGGGAGGCTGAGACAGGAGAATCGCAAGTTCAAAGCCAGCCTCAGCAATGGCGAGGCACTAAGCAACTCAGTGAGACCCTGTCTCTACATAAAACACAAAATAGGGCTGGGGATGTGGCTCAATGGTCGAGTACCCCTGAGTTCAATCCCTGGTTAAAAAAAAGACAGATCTAGTAAAGGGAAGACATAGAACCTTCAAAAATGTCTCAAGCCCCAGAACACCTGGAGAATTGCTGCACTAAATAAACATAAGTCAAAGCCTTTGTTTAAAGAAGATAATTATATTACTATATTGGTGGTCAAAAATCCAAGGAGTAAAGCAACAATTTTAAACTGTTAGAATATTAGAGTAATAAGTAAACTCAAGTGATTCTCAATTAAACATGGAATACTCAAGTGATAAATACAACACTAAGACTTTATTAAGCATTAACCATGTGTACAGCATTGTGTCTAAAAACACAAAAGAAGAAACATCATCCCCAAATAATTTTGTGTTCATCTTGGCATACTAAACCAGAAAAACAGGAAAATAAAAGTGACTGAAATAAAAAATATTTTGGTTTAATCCAGTTAACCAAAAAGCCCAAATACAATACATAAATCCTCCAGGTTTCCATTTAATCCTTTTTTGCTATAGGATCTCTTAGAGTAAAGCTCAGAAGGGAAAACTGGTAACAAGAATATTTTAGAACAGACATGTGAAGGGACAACTTTCTATTTACTGCCTACATTCATTAGAGAAGAAGTATGATAGATTAAAAAAAAAATCATTGCAGGATAAGGAGAGGCAGGTAGGTTTAATATGTGTATTAGAGAAGGGTAGGACTCAACGGTCCAAATTAATTATTAACCTTTGGTATGCTATCAGAGTCCAAAGAAAACCATCTTAGTTTTTAAAAATTTCTTTCTAGAGTAGTTCTATTTGTTGCTGTTTTTCCAACTGAGTTAGTCTCTTCTTATTCCTTTGGTAATCTCTTCCAGTGTTAAGTACTTCCATTATAGGTGATGAAATGTATAAGGCTCCACACTTCAAATGTTGGCACACCCATAAGCGTATTCTTTCCCCTTATTACAAGTCAGAATTAAAACTTTGATTCTTGCTTTTTATATTCCAGTTGCAGAAGTAGTTTTCACTGCAGGAGTTATCTGAAGACAGCTTTCTAATGGTGGTCTACGACCAGGCTCTAGCTGCTCCAGGAACACTATAGGTTGGATTTAGTTTAAACATGTATTAAACTAAGACTTCTCTCAAGTGAGTTTAAAAGCACTTTATTTTAGACAACCTACATGACACATTTTCTTAAAAAAAAAAAATGCTTCCAGTACAAATAAACCATGGTCTATAAAATAAATATGCCTGAGATGACATTGATTCCGTTTGTCTTAAATCCTGGTGTTGTGTGGATGACAAGCAGCAGTCAGCTATGATGACAGATATTAGATCCAAAGTAACTGCCAAATTTGTTAACATTTTTCCATTTCTAAACCATCCTTAAAGAAAACCATATGTGGGAGCCAGGCACAGTGGCGCACGCCTGTAATCTCTGCACTTTGGAAGCCTGAGACAGGAGAATTGCGAGTTCAAAGCCAGCCTCAGCAAAACTGCAAGGTGCTAAGCAACTCAGTGAGACCCTGTCTCTACAAAAAACACAAAATAGGGCTGGGGATATAGTTCAGTGGTTGTGATGGTTCATGACAATATCAACACCAGTGATCACTGTGCTTTTGGTACCTTTGCCCTTGGGTCCTTCAGCAGAGGCATTTCTATCTATGAACGTATCATCAACATTACCCTCTGTCCTACAGACCATCTTGCCCTCTACCTCCAGGCACAACCTGTCTACAATCTTCCGGATGTCAAAGAAGGTCTCATCATGGCTGATGAGGTCCTGGGAGGTTATCATGATAGTGACTGTTGGGAGATGGTGGCTGCACTAGCTTGGGGGAGCAGGGTGCGGTTCTATTTGTAAAGACTGACACTGTGTGCCTTATATTGATTCTTAGAGATCTTCAAACAAGAAGGGTAGTTATTACTTTTAAATAGGTAGTTATTACTTTTAAATAGAGTAAATCTCATTCTATTTTATGATCACTGTGTCCTTTTATACATCTAAGATACATTATGGGATCTTACTAATTTAATTTTTTTTCTACATCTTGAAGTATTTTCTAATTCTATTACCTTAGTTCACCACTGCTCAACAATTAATCCAAACAATGCTAAAAAAAAAAAAAAAGAAAAGAAATATAAAAAGAACATGGAAGAATGATCTAATTGCCTAGAAAGATGATACAATAGTGAAACCAACACGACAAATGCATTATCCTTCATGTTTTTCAATTTTCACATTGGTTTGCACAAAAATTGCATCACCTTCCAAAAAGATACAGAAGACTGAAAACATAATCTTCATAATCTGTGTCAGAAAAGAAAAACTCTTCCTCTACCTGTTGGGTCGGTTTAAGGCGGCCAAAGGGAATGAAGCATCAAGCAGCCCGCACACGCAAGAGAACAACCAATCAGATGCTGACACGTAAGCAGTATTGGCATCTCCTAACAATCAGTGAACTTCTCCTGATCCATCTTAGAAGGACACGGATCTCAGCAGGATCCCCTGACCAACTCCAGGGGGGACACGGGACTCCAAATACCTCCTTTTCCTGCCCGAAGCACTCCTCTTCCTGCCCTAAGCTCATAAAATTTCTATAACGCAGAGCACATGAGTGATTCTCCCAGACCCGCTCTGTTGGACTGAGGAGTCTGGCCCGGGAGCAGGAGCTTACATCAATAAAGCCTTGCTCAGTGGTTTTAATTTGCCTCCTTTTGGTCATCTGGCCTTACACTACCTACCTATGTTCAGTACCTAGGGGCCTGTGAATTAAACTAAGAAAGGATGGCAGGAGAAAAGACCTAAAACCTTCATTAACATTTACATGCACTACAGTTCACCAAAAAAAAAAAAAGCCAAGTAAAATCCAAAGAAACGGTTAGAACTAGAGATTTATATACCATTTTAACAAAGAAAAGGAGAGATTAGGTTTGAGCAATAGCATATCATGGGGAAGGGACTAGGAAATGTAAGGAATAACTTAATGGAAGAGTAGGGTTATTTTAGAAGGTATGTTTATTCATCATCTCTGGGTTGATCTCCATCTCATGGGGGAAAAAATGTTCTTCCCTTCCTGATACATAGGGTAAAAACCTTATGTTTGGTTTGGATGTGAGGTGTCCCTTAAAAGCTCACATGTGAGACTATGCAAGAAGATTCAGAAAAATGATTGGGTTGTAAGAGTCTTAACCAGTTGGGCTGGGATTGTTGCTCAGCAGTTGAGCGCTTGCCTCACACATGTGAGGCACTGGGTTTGATCCTCAATACCACATAAAATAAATAAAAAGGTACTGTGTTCATCTACAACTAAAAAAATATTTTAAAAAAATAAAATTTAAAAATAAAAGAGTCTTAACCACTGAATTAATCCCCTGGGAGGGATTAACTGAGTGGTAACTGAAGTGCTAGGGTGTGGCTGGAGGAGGTGGGGGCATGGCTTTGGGGTATATCTTTGTATTTGCCAAGTGGAGACCTCTCTCTGCTTGTTGATCACCATGTGAGCTGCTTCCCTCGGCCACACTCTTCCGCCATGATGTTCTGCTTCACCTTCAGCTGAGGAATAGAGCCAGCCTTCTATGAACTAAGACCTCTGAAACTGTGAGCCCTCAAATAAACTTTTCTTCCCTAAAACTGTTCTGATCACATCTTTAAGTCACAGCAGCAAAAAAGCTGACTAAAAACAGAAATTGGTACCAGGAATGGGACCTTTGCTGTGACTAAACTGACCATTTGGTTCGTAAGTCTTTGGAGCATTTTGGAATTGGTGAGAGGAATTTTGAGATGTTTAGCAATACAAGTTGCAAATGCTTTAGATGTCTGTAAATGGAGCTTAGTGGCCAATTCTGGTGGGAGGTCAGAAGACCAGAATGGCAAAAGGACCATGGACAGTGAATACAGGGCTCAAGAGGGTTCAGAGAAGGAGAATTCCATTGGAAATTGGAGTAGAGGCTATTTGTGTTATGTTCTGGCCAAGAAGTTATCTGCATTTTGCCCATGTCCTGAGAGTTTCTGTGAGGCTAATTTTAAAATTGATGGACTTCTTTATCTGGTGGAAGAAATGTCTAGGCAGCATAGCATTCAAGAAGTAGCATGGGTATTTTTGGAAGCTTTTAGCCAAGTTTACTGTGATATTCAGGAGCAGAAAGGAGAGCAGAAATATTTGAAAAACTTGGACTTGAAAGGCCAAAGTAAAACTAGGGCTAAGGAGGAAGTTGCAGTCATTAAAGACATTATCGCCACTAAAGAAATTCTGAAGACTTTGTGAGAGACAATAAGAAAGATTACTTGAGGGCATCTCAGGATCTGGCAAGACCACAACCATCTCAGGGGTAAAAGTGAAAACTCTCTTTGAGAAGAGACCTGAGGGAAATCCTTCTTGCACAAGAGTCCCTAAGAAGTTTTTTCAATGTGCTCAGCCACCCAGGCATTCAGAGGCTGATACAACCAGAATCCCTGGCAGCTTGGCTACTGCTTAAGATGGCAACAGACCTTGATGTCGAACTTGGGTGCTGATTCTGCAGGAATGCAGGATGCTGGAATTAGGGAGTCATGAAGACCTCCACCAAGATTTCAAAGAAAGGTCTTGGAGGCCAGGCAAAGTGCAGCAAGGTCAGAGTCCTTGTGGGCACTCCCTGAGAAGGCAGTGTGGAGATTTAAGGAGGAAGCCTAAGCTACAGTGGAGACAGCCTCTCCCCCACACACACAAGAGGCCACTTGGGCTGCGAACAAGGCCACAAGGGCAGAGCTACACAAGCCCTTTGGAGAAGATACCATGCCAAAGTACCAGATGCCAGATACAGAACTATAGGACCTGTTTGCCCAGTTGGATTTTGGTCTTGTTTGGTCCCATCCCTTCTCTCTATGCTCCTATTTTTGTAAATGGAAATGTTTACTCAGTACCTTTATATATTGGATATTGACAAACTGCTTTTAATTTTACAGGTGCTCATAATGCAAGATTGCCTTGAGCCTCAGAAGACTCTGGACTTGAACTCTGAGCAACTTTGGAACTATGGGGACTCTTGGGAATGGACTAAAAGTATTTTGCATTGTCAGATGAATGTGAACTTTTGGGAGCCAGGGGTAGAATGTTATGGTTTGGAGTGAGGTGTACCCCAAAAGCTCACAGGTGAGACAATACAAGAAGGTTCAGAGGAGAATGATTGGGTTGTAAGAATCTTAACCAAATCAGTGAATTAATCCCCTGATAGGGATTAACGGAGTGGATGAAGTGCTACGGTGTGGCTGGAGGAGGTGAGAATTAGGGTGTGGCTTTGGGGTATATTTTTTATCTGCCAAGTGGAGACCTCTCTCTGCTCTCTGATCATCATGTGAGCTCCTTCCCTCTGCCACACTCTTCCACCATGATGTTCTGCCTCACCTCGAGCCCTGAGGAACAGAGCTCACCTTCTATGGACTAAAACCTCTGAAACCATGAGCCCTCAAATAAACTTTTCCTCCCTGAAATTATTCTGGTCAAATTTTTGAGTCACAGAAGCAAAAATGCTGACTAAAACAACCTCATAAAAGGAAATTTATTTGCCTGCTTTTAGGCAAATGAAGAGAGGACAGAAAATTCTTCCTGCATCTGTTTATTTTCAATTAACAGATGCAGCTCAAAATATCCTTACATCAACTGGGCGCTGTGGCACACACCCGTAATATCACCTGCTGGGGAGGCTGAGGCAGGAGGATCACAAGTTCAAGAACAGCTTCAGCAATTCAGCAAGACCCTATCTTAAAATAAAAAATTAAAAATGCAGTATTTTGTGATAAGAATGTGGGACATTGATGTTTTGTTAAAAGGACACATGACGGTATTCTTTCATTTCATCCTTTACATCTGAGTGCTGAATTATTTTTACTTGATTTAATTCATAAGTGCAAGTGATTGGAAACAAACAGAAGATGTAGAAACTTTAAAAATTCATTGGACTGATCATTCTAATTGGTTGTCTATAAGTCTGAAATAAAAATATCTTACAATGGTAGAGCCCAAAAGATAACAAAAACTATTAATCATCAAAAGTTTCAAAAATTCTTCAAGTATTGAATTTAGTTGATGCGCATGCAAAAATAAGACTCAGAAGGAGTGACAAGCTAGAACCTACTACAGAAGCATTTGAAACCTCAAATTGGCATTAACAAGATGAACTGTTCCAGGGTCATGTATGACATTTGATGAGTAGTTAGTTGCATTCAGACAATACTGCCCACTTGTAAAATCTGGAAGATATGGAATAAAAATCTGAGCAACATTTGACAGTGAGACATCATAAGCTTGAAAGATACAGATCTACAAAGAAATTCAGAAAAGGGATAGGAGCATAACCGAGTACAAGTATTATAAAAATCAAAGAAATAATTTCAAAATCCAAGCTGGGTACAATGGGGAACATCTGTAATCCCAACTACTTGGGAGGCTGAGGCAGGCAGGTCTCAAGTTTGAGGCCACCCTGGGCAACTTAGCAAAAAAGGCAACTGTCTCAAAAAAAAAAAAAAAAAAAAAAAGGGTGGCAATTTAGCTCAGTGGTTAAGCACTTGTTTAGCTTGTACAAGGCCCAGATTGTACTCCCCAACACTGCAAAACGGGGAAAAAAAATCAAAATTCTGTCAGAAATATAACTTGACAAATTTTTACAAAAGTTTTGCAAAAACACTGGAGAAGGACTGGGATAGTATAAGGCATAACTGGAGCAAATGGGCTGAGATGCAGATGCTGAGACTTACAGTCCTCCAACATCAAACTAACTACCTCAGAACTTTTCTATTTATCATAGCTTACTACAATAGCCCTCAGCTCATTGAGTATTTCTAGCAAAGAACTTTTCTTAGATGGCTCTTGGGCAAAGTAGAGTTGAACTTCTGTGAATTTGTACAAACGGAAAAGCAAGGGAAATTAATCACATATAACTTGGGTTCCAAACAAGCCCAAGATTCTTAACATCTGAAGAAAATTGGAGTTTTCTTAGCTCAATGCATTCTAAAACATCAACGAATTAAAAAAACAACAACAAAGAAAACCTACAAAAAATTAACCTTAAGTGATCTGTATTATGAAAAAAGTCACAGAGCTCACTGTGGTGGCACAGGCCAATAATTCCAGTTACTAGAGATGCTGAGGCAGAATTCCAAGTAAGAGGCTAGCCTCAGCAACTTATGGAGACCCTGTTTCAAAACGAAAAAACAGGCAGGAAATATAGCTCAGTGATAGGGTATCCCAAGGTTCTATCCCTAATACCACAAGAAAGAAAAAAATTATACGATGAACAGATATCCTCAAAAGAGGGTCAAAGCTAGGCCTAGCCTGTAACCCCAGCAACTCAGACGGTTGAAGCAGGATTACAAAACAAGACCAGCTTTGGCAACTTAGGGAGACCTTGTCTCAAAACAAAAAAAGGAAAAAGGCTGGGGGGGCCGGGTGTGGTGGCACACGCCTATAATCCCAGCATCCTGCCTGTAATCCCAGCATCTTGGGAGGCGGAGGCAGGAGGATCGAGAGTGCAAAAGCAGCCTCAGCAGTTTAGTGAGGCTCTAAGCAACTTATTAGCAAGACCTTGTCTCTAAATATATATTTTAAAAAGGACAGGAATGTGGTTCAGTGATTAACTACCTATCCCTGGTACCAAATATAAAATAAATAGGGCCAGTGATGTAACAGTGGTAATGTACCCCTGGGTTCAAACCCCAGTACCAAAAAATAATAAATTTTACCAAGAAATTCCTACATAATAAGGAAAAAAACTTGCAGGAACCAGAAAGATAATTTTGTCTTACCCTCTAACCACAATGTTCTTTCACACATATGTAGGAAGAAGAAAGGAAGATATTCTTTGTATAGATATAAAAACTGAAAGAAAAAAAATAATGTGCTACAATTTTAAATAAGAATGCTTGCTCAAAATATTCAAATGTCATGCATATTCATTGTAGGAATGGTATATAATTAAACACATGAAACAAATTTTTGTTTGTCATTGTTCCCAGCATATACAAAGAGGTTTGCTGTGTTTAAATTCTTGCCAAAACTCCAGTAAGTTTTTTTACATTATGTCTTAATTCTTATACTTTACATTATTCTGTTAGTCTTCTGTTAATTATACAAAATAACTTAAAATGTTTTCAAAAAATCCTTTTTGACCTAGATGGTAAATAGTGGTAACTATTTGTCCTAGTATGCTGAGGGTTGATAGAATCCTTAAGAGAAAACTGCTTTACAGAAATGAACCAAAATTCTAAACACAATGTTTTGATACAAATTACTAGGTAATTTAAATTAGTGTTTATACCATCATTTCAAACAATTTGATGGGGGAAAAAATCAAGTATTTTTTAGTCCTCAAAAAAAGAAAAAGAAAAAAGAAAAGTTATTCAGGATTATATATTTTATTAGTAACTATGTCAAGCATTTCTCACCTTTGAAAAGTTACTTCTGAAATAATAAAAAGACATTATAAATTTCCAATTTCCTGTCACCTAAAATTATTACTTAACTTTTATTTACAAAAACTGCTCTTCCAATTTGTATAGAAAAAAATTTAATTAAAAATAAACTCTTGGTATGGTTCTAAATTTTCTCTTCAATAAAGAAAAATTTGTAAGATAATACAAAATTATTTTTTTCCTTTGCCCTCTTCCCTCCCGCTTAAAAAAGTTAATGTTGAAGCCGGGCGTGGTGGCGCATGTCTGTAATCCCTGCACTTTGGGAGGCTGAGACAGGAGAATCGCGAGTTCAAAGCCAGCCTTAGCAACGGCGAGGCACTAAGCAACTCAGTGAGACCCTGTCTCTACATAAAACACAAAATAGGCCTGGGTATGTGGCTCAGTGGTTCAGTGCCCCTGAGTTCAATCCCTGGTACCAA
>PVHX01018490.1:0-20034 GCA_004024805.1 Geosciurus inauris | reverse complement strand
CTACTTCTTCCCTCACTTGTTGAGGCTTTCTTTTTTTGTATGGGGGGGGGGATGGAACTCACTATCACTGAACCACTGAGCCACACCCCCCAACCCTTTTTTTTTTTTTTTTAATTGTATTTAGAGAGAGTGGCGCTGAGTTGCTTAGTGCCTTGTTAAATTGCTGGGGCTGGCTCTGAACACACAATCCTCTTGCCTCAGCCTCCCCAGCCACTGGGATTACAGGAGTGGGCCCACCATGCCCAGCCTGTCTAGGCTTTGATGCCAACAGGTAGCAGTAATTTCATCTTCCCTAAACTAGATAGATTAGTTCTATCCTCCAAAAATTGGCCCATTCCTGAGGGACTGCTCCCAACTATGTATCATACTACTGCAGGTAAATTCACACCAAATACTAAGGCCAAAATAGCACCCCACAGATCACTTGCTTATTACAAAAGGAAATGCTTCAACAGAAAGACAAGTCTGTTAACATCTTACATAAAAGATCAAGTTTAGGCTGGGCACAGTGGCACACACCTATAATCCCAGCACTTTGGGAGGCTGAGACAGGAGAATCGCTAGTTAGTTCAAAGCCAGCCTTAGCAAACCCAAATGGCTAAGCAACTCAGTGAGACCCTGTCTCTAAAAAACACACAAAATAGGGCTGAGGGTGTGGCTCAGTGGTTGAGTGCCCCTGAGTTCATCCCCGGTACCAAAAAAAAAAAAAAAAAGAAAGAAAAGATCAAATTTAGGATTATTAAGAGGACAAACCTACTTAAAGGATCTTCTCATATTATATATAAGTATACCGCATAACTCATGAAATATTCTCGTCAAAAACATTAAGCCTGTATCTACACAAGCCTTTAGCCTTAACTTCAAGTTCACAAAAATACAAGAGATAGAAGGAAGAATTTTAATATCATGAGGAAGAACTACCAGTAAAATACAGAACATTGGCTTTTCTACAAAACTACTAATCTGGTCTCTTCAAAAGGTCGATGTCATTTAAAAATTTTAAGAAATAAGGAAAAGGAGGAAATGATTCTAAATTAAAAGAGACCACAACAAATACAATAAAGGGTTGGGTCCTGAATCCGAAAAGTGATTAAAAATGACATTTGGGGAGCTAAAGGGGAATTGCAAATATATACTACAAACATATATTTGATCTTAGGGATTATCCCCAACTTTCTAGAGTGTGATTACAGTATTTTATTACAGTATTCCGAAAAATGGGCTTTTTTATGACATACATGCTGATATATGTACAGTAATTAGGAGTGAATGGTCCTATCTGCAACCTTCTTTGAAATGTTGAGTGTGAGATAGGCAGACAAAACAAATGTGTCAAAATGGTATTGTGAAAACTAAGTGGAATATGAGTATTCAAATGTATTATTCCTCAAGTTTTCAAAATGTTTGAAAAAAATAACATCACTTAAGCGTTGCCAAGTTGGGGAATTATCTTTCTAAAAATGAGATAAAGGGCAAGTGAATAGTATTTATTCCTTCTTTTTTTTGGTAAGCTTCCTTGTCTATTCTCACCCACTTCATTCCAAAAATAAAGGGACATACTATGAGTTGTGCACTAAAAAGGAGTCAGAAGGCCCAAGTTCTATAACCTAGCTCTGGCCTCATTGGCCCGGTGATCTCATTAGTCATCTCTATGAGGCAGTTTCCTCACCTTCAAAACAGTTCTATCAACACAGACCACCTCAAAGGCACTATGAAGTACAAATTGATACCAGTGACAGATAGAAATTCAAGACACAATTACAATGATATCTGTGGTGAAGGTAGACTATGAAAGCATACAGACCTAACTTAATTTTAAAAGGAAACCAATCTTCCCAGGCCCATTAAGCTTCTGCGTCAGATAGTGGCTCTTTGATATACTAAAGCCTTAAAACAGGACACCTTACAAATGCTTACAAATCTCTCTTGATTTTTGTACTTTCAAATCTTCTCGCTTTTAATTTTATGTTTAACAGCACTAAAGGACGTCAAATTCTGAAAATGCACCGTACAAACCTGAAAACAATAAAGCCAAATTTTTAAATTGGCAGAATTTCTAAAAAAAGGAACAAATGTTCGCAAACAAAGAGAATCCCTTGGCCGAAGGTCTCCCATGCTTGCAGAAGCAGGTTCACGTTGTTGGTTTCTCCTTTCTAGTATATTTCTTCTTAAAAGCGTTAAAACTTGAGATAAGTTGGGAGAGATTCCTTCCATCTCTTGAGCAGGATAAAACCTCAGAGTGAGATCACTCTTTCCGGCTCATAAAGTGAAACCTGCAAAGCTCAATTTAGAAAACCGTGTATCCAACTCGCTGCTCAATGGGGCCCTTCTCGTGTAGACAATAACGGGACTTCTATGGCAAGGCAGGGAAGTCCTTTTGACAAGAAATGAAGGTGTGCCCGTGGAACGACGGTCACCTGGGCAAGAAGGGGGGGTCGTGCCTGGAAGTTCCGAACGCCTTTGGTCTCCTTTCCTATGACTGAAGAGACTCGGAGTGGGCTGTGGAGTGGGTGCATGCGTCTCCGCCAAACATCCGCACAAAAGGTACCAAGGACCTAAAGGAGTCGCCCCCGGAGAGAAAACCCAAAGCCAGGCTGGGGACCGACCCGCGCACAGGCCTGGGCAGCGAGCCCGCGCAGGACGAGGCGAGGCGACGGCCTGCTGCAGCCCCGGGCGACCCCCGCGTCGCGCGGGGATCCCTCCCCCGCCAGGGCCGGCGCAAGATGGCGGCCGGGCCGCTGCAGCGCAGCCGGTCCCCTCCCCCGCGCCCAGGGCGCTCCCGACGACCCGCGCCGGCCTAGAGACCCCCAGCCCAGCGCCCACGGAGTGAGGCGGCGCAGGCCGCGCGAGAGACGCCTCTGCCTGCTGCAGTGTAGGGCGGGCGGGGGCGGGGGGCGCTTACCGTGAGCGGAGCGGATCGGCCTGACTGGAGCCCTGAGGAGGAGGAGAAAGAGGAGGAGGAAAAGGAGGAGCACGAAAAACTACACGGCAGCGGCGGCTCCCATTGCAGAGCAGGCAGCCGAGCCTTGGGAAGGGGGGGTTCGCGAGCGGCCGGCGCGCTGCCTCATGGGTAGGCTCCGGATCACCCTCCGCGCGGCCGGGCTCCTAGTCTTCCAGCCGACGCGGGAGGCGGGCGCCGGCATGTGCGCCGTGTTGCAGGCCGTCGGCTGGGGCGACTCGCCACGCGCCGGCCTCGGGCGAGGGCAGGGCCTGGCACTGCAGTGGGTGCTGGCGTGCTCCCAGGCCAGTCCCGGGCACCTGTCCTCAAGTACCGGTTGCACTGAATCTGCAAGCTTGCAACCATGCGTTCCGGGCCCTCCGTGGGTGTGCTGGCTACCTCTCTGCAGACTTGGAAAGTAAAAAGGCCACGAAAGAGGGGTGAAGAGGTAAACCAGTTGAGGAAGAGGAGTGAAGTCAGGTTCTTTTACCAAATTTACTTCAGTCATGGTTTTGCTTGAATGTCCTTACATTCCTAACGCTGCCATATGCATATTAGCCCGTAATAACTTCAAAAGAAAAAAGTTAAGGCCAATGCATATATAAGTATACAAGAGCACTTGGCAAGATAATGCTTGCATAAACGCTTGGTAAACACTGTATTCTGATCTGTAAAGAAAGTTTTCACTGCCCATAGTCCTCACAAAATCAATGGCAGTAGGGGGTCCAGCTCTCAAGACAGACCAGGACTTGAAATTATATATATATTTTTTATAAAAATATATATATTATATATATTTTATATATTATATATAATATATTATATATATTTTATATATTATATATAATATATTATATATATTTTATATATTATATATTTTGGGGGGGGGGTACTGTGGCTTGAACCCAGGGCCATTCTACCACTGAGCCACATCCCAAGTTCTTTTTATTTTCAGACAGGTTCTCACTAAGACAAGAACTTGGTGGTCCTCAGTTTCCTGAATTGCAAGGGATTACAGGAATGTGTCACCAAGCCCAGAACCTCTCAGATCTTTAACACACACGCCTTTCAGTCAGTCACTGAATATTTCTAATTCTGGCCTCTTGTATGAATTAAGTATTTATTTCTCATCCAAATGGCCTGGCTTTCCTCAGGTGTTTATCATTCCTATAGCGTCCATATTGATTACTTTTCCAGATTAATCTTTCCCAAAGACCACATGGATTATCCTTAGAGACCTGGCATAGCAGGAAATGTCCAAGAGAAAAATAATTTCTCCTCAGCCTGCATTAAGTTTGTTGTTGTGACACACCCCTGTAGCAAGACAGATTAACAGCAGGAAAAACAAGTTTATTATCTCGTGCAGTGCACCTCCTGTAGGAGAATCTCAATGAAAGGTAACTCAAGGCCCTGGCTTAGAACTCTAGCTTTTATAGCATCTTTAACAAAGGACATTAAATTTATGGGGAAATGACAGGACAGCAGATAGCAGTTTCAAGTTTCCAAAGTTGGGAAACTGGGAAGGTAAATATATAGGTGAAACTAATGGAATAAGGTATGTAGATTCCTTTGATTAAGTCAGCTGTTGCTTGTAAAGGAGAATTATGTCCTGTCATTAGGTAGGAAAGGAGGATAGAGAAAAGTCTTCCTCTATCTGCTGCTTGTTTCCCTTAGCTCAAAAAAATGTCAAAGGGTATATTTTAGGGTCCTCCACAGGTAGCTATGACTCACTTGTGGCCCCACATACTCTTCCCAGCTTTTCCTTTCCTGGCCCTGAAAAAAAGCTGGCCCTGAAAAAAAGCCTTCCAGGGAAAGACAAAAATAATCAAAATAATAAACATGGAAAGTAAAATTCCCAAATCTTTTATTTATTTATTTATTTATTTTGAACTGTTCAGATATACATGACAATAGAGTATATTTTGACATACATACACAGAATATAACTTATTCTAATTAGGGTCCCATTCTTGTGGTTGTACATAATTTGGCATTTTACTGGAGGTATATTCATATATGAACATAGGAAAGTTATGTCCGGTTCATTCTGTTATCTTTCCTATTTCCATCTCCCCTCCATTCCCTTCATTGCCCTTTGTGTAATCCATTGAACTTCTATTCTCACCACCACCCCCCTTATTGTGTGTTAGCATCCACATATCAGAACATTTAGCCTTTGGTTTTCTGACATCTTCAAGCCTTTTTTTTTTTTTTGGTACTGGGATTGAATTCAGGGGCACTCGACCACTAAGCCACATCCCCGGCCCTATTTTGTGTTTTATGTAGAGACAGGGTCCCACTGAGTTGCTTAGTGCCTCGCCGTTGCTGAGGCTGGCTTTGAACTTGTTATTCTCCTGTCTCAGCCTCCCCAAGTGCTGGGATTACAGGCGTGTGCCATTGCACTGGCCTTCAAGCATACTTAACTCACCATTTTTTCAAATGTAGTTCATAGAGGTTAGCAAAGCATTTTACGATATAAAAATGAAGTTAAGATTTCACTCTGTATTCTAGAGACGGGTCCTCAGTTTGTAGAGACAAAAACTTAAATGTTACCAGCACCCTTCCCCCAAACTGAGTTAAATTTGGGGGAGTGACTCATGCCAACTAAACTTTAACTAGAGACTGATAGAAACTAAGATTCTAAGTTTTTCTTTTTTAAATATTTCCATTCAAAAGGAGAATTTACATGAGAAGCTGAATTACAAAGGATACCTAATGAAAATGGGATCCGTACACAAAGTAATTTAAATGATTTTAACTATACCATCCTTAAAACTCTTCCATTGGTTTCTAGAACACCCCTCCTTCGGTTCTCTTATTTACTGTCCATACTGTCCCACTGTTTTTTAGTTTTGTTTTGTTTTTTGTTTTTGGTACCAGGGATTGAACTCAGGGGTACTCGACTACTGAGCCCACTGTTTTTAAAGGGCTTCTCTTCCTCTAATGAACAGTATTGTCAGCCCTGTTTATATGCTGTACGTTCACTCTGAGTGTCCTCAGTACTCACTCCATACTCTTTCCTAACTGATGTAAGGGATACAGGACATTTTCCAGTTTCTATTCCACAATTCCTTTGTTGTTCATACATGCAATTTGGACAAAATTAATTCCTACTTCCCACAACAGGTCCACAAATAGTCCACAAATGGTCCAACTGACCTAAAACTATCAGAATTACCCTCAATCAGAATTATTCTGAACCAGTTTTTGTCTAAGAGGCCAATCAGAGTGAAGCTATAATTTTTGTTGTATTGTAATGAAAAGAGAAGTTCTTTTCTTCCTCTGGATAGCATGGTGTTGGAATGTGAATACGGGAAGAGCTACAATCATCTTTTTTTTTTTCTTTTGCTACTAAGGAAAACCAATTGAGAATAAAGCTAACACATGGGGCAGGGAGAGTTGGAAGAATCTGGCGGGAAAAGGAAGCCAATTCCTGAGAGCATCATGACCCTCCAAATCAAACACAGCCTGAACCCCATGCTACTTCTAGACTTCTCTAGAATAAATAAATAAGTCCCCTTTGGTGCTTAGGCTGAGGGGAGCCAGAAGCTATGGTGCCCTGACAATTATTTTGAGCTGAATGCATTTATCTACCTAATAGCAGAGCCTTCCAAAAGAAGGAGAAAAAAAGAAAACTCAATTGTTAGAAATCCCTTCCAGGGAGCAACCAGAGAAGATTGAGAATTGTCACCTCCCTTAAATAGACATTGTCACAAAACTATCATATTGTTCATCTATTCTCTAAAGGGCCAATTTGTCTTTTTTTTTTTTTTTCCTATAAATGACCTTTCTGTTTCTTCCTCCAACCTCCACCTTCTAAAATTTTATTTGTTTTTGTTATGAGTGCTCTTTTCTTCCACCCTTTCATGGGAGTATACAAGGCCCCATCCCCTTGAGTCACATTTCTTTGTGAACTCACAAACATCAGAATCTACTGTCTTTTCTGTTTACTACACAGACACTCAATAACTGAACCCATAAATTCAACTTGAGTTGTTTCCTGTTACCTGCAACTGAAAAGTATCCTCACTGATATGAGGATGTTGTCATATGTTGTCTCTGTCAACAATGGTACATATTTACCATTTTTGCATCTAGCAAAACGCTATTTCCTGGCTCTCTTACTTCCAATCAAGCTGTATGACTGTTTCTGACTAGTACAATGTAGACAGAAGCTCTGACTGCCCAACATAATCCTGACTAACCCTCCAGTGATGTATAGTTCTGTTTGCCTTTCACACGTCAGCCAGATCAAGAACTCTAAAAAGCTAGGGAATGGCAGCCACATCAATGGAAGAATCCATAGTATCTTAATGGATTTCATGGAGCACATCACCGTACTGATCTTCATTTGACTGATTTGGTTATGACACTGAGATTTTACATTTGTTACAATAACTATAACTACTAACCCTGATTAATAATAGAAGTGGTAGCCTACCGTAACAAAAAACAATAACAACAAAATGTGGCATTAACTTGGGACAGCAGTTATGTGGGAAATGAGGAAACAGATGTAGCAGCTGAACAAGTAAAGATTCGTTTTAGGCAGTGACTAAGCTGTTGCTTACAATACCTCAGAAGACAAATCACTATCTACGTAAGCTCTAAGGGAAGATTTCAGTAAACAATAGTAGTGATGCTTGCTTTAGCAACACATATATTAAAATCAGAATGATACAGAGATTAGTATGGCCCCTGTGCAAGAATGACACACAAATTCTTGAAGCAGTCCATAGTTTTGGAGGAATTAATATTGTTAAAATGTCCATATGTTATGGACCAATTTGAAAACTAGCCCAGACTTAACCCAGTTTGTTCAGACACCTCACCTTGTGTGAAATTGGCCCCCTGCTGGGAGCCATCCGTGAACTGTGCGTGGACTAAAGCAATGTTGAAGCCATTAGGCAGGAAAGCCTGGTATCAGGAACTCCTAGTGGGAACCCTGCTGGTTTGATAATGCTTGGTTCATGTGCTGTCCTGCTTAACTTCCGCTCAAGTTCTAGCACATGGGAATGACCTGCTGGAGCCACACAGCTTCCCAGAGATGGGTGTGGCTTGCCAAAATGCCAATTGACCTGTTTACTGCAAGACCCCTGTCCACTGAGAAGCAAGCCCTGAACCAAGGCTCCTTCTGCTGAAATCTTATCTCTGCCTTTGATGTACTCCCCGTTAAATAAAGAATCAAAGCCTTTTTTCAGTTGTTCAGTTCCAACTCCCATCGGGCCTGGAAGACCCATCAGATGCTCCTCTTGGAATCTAATTTCTGGCTCTGTCTTTATTTCTTACTGATTGAGACGTTTTATTTCCCAGGTGGCTCACACCTCCTGAGCAGGAACCTGCCCTGTTGGGGTGCTGCTCACCTTGCCATATCCCCCTTCCTCATGAGCCCACTCACATACAAGCTAAAACCTCCACCCCCACCTACTTGCTCCCTGACCAGAATATCCTTGCTCTGTGGCACTAATGCAAGATTGTTTTTCTGAAAGTGTAACTTCTGAAAATATGACTATATGACTCTTTTTTCATAACTTTCCATTTGTATAAAATCTACCTTATGATTATGATAGCTTCTGCTGCCTCTCCCTTTGTGGTTTTAGGGCTTATAAGCATGTTCCTGTCCCAAATTTGGGTCGAGGATTGCAGAACTGCTTAGTTCTCTGCATTCTTGGCCCCAGCCAGAAATAAAGCTTTTGTCTTTACCTTCAAAGGACCTGGAGAATTATATGGAAATTTGGGAATAGCACCCTAACATTTTGGAAGCCCCAGTGAGATACCTTCTGGAGTCTAGGCTGTGGCTCTCGGCCACCAGGGACCCCCACCTTACAAACATAGAGAGGAGCACCCTCCCCTCTGGTTGTGGGAGCTCTCTGTTTTGCCAGGGTTTGGATCCTACATGATGACCAATTCAAGCCTGGCCATGAAGGAGGACAAAAGAAGCTACATGTACTTAAAGGTACCTTATTTGTTCTTTCCATTTGGTTTGAATGTAAAGCCTAAAGGTGTATCAGCTAGATTGATTGTAAAGCCTTAAGGTATATCAACTAGATTGATGGTAAATCCTCTGTGGTATTTCATCTAGAATGAATGTAAAGCCCAGAGGTGTGTCAACTAGGTTGATTGTAAATCCTTAGAGGTGTTTCAACTAGTTTGATTATAATGCCTTGTAGGTATTTCAATTAGCAAGGTGTCTGATGAGGCACCAGGTTTGGCCCAGTTCCTCTGATAAATAGATTGTGACAACAGTCTGGAGACTGAAAAGGGAGGAAAGAATGTCTTTGTGGATAATTTTGTCAATAATTGCCTTTTGTTGATTATGTGTGCTTATCTAGTGGTCTCTAAAGTTGCTCCTTCATTGTTGCCCCAACAAGAAAAACTTCTTCTCTCCCTGACAGATCAGACCCATCAGCAACTTGCCAACTCACTGCCCCCAGATCCAAAAACTCATTAGATTTTTGTCTGTCAGTTTCCCTATTTCTGCCTGTTGTTCTAACTCTTAGCCTTGTGATGAGATCTAACCAGTCTCATCATCTGACCCCTCTGGACTATATGTTAACAAATTTCTCATTTAGGTTCCACATTAATTATAGGGTACCTGTGACATCAGTATACCTCGGAATCCCATGTGAGGTGGAGTGGCCCACATTCAATGTGAGATGGCCATCTGAGGGATCTCTGGATCCCTCACAGTCTGGAAGGTCTGAAATGTGGTAACTGGCAGTCTGGCCATTCTGACCAGTTCCCATATATAGACCAATGGCTATATTTGGTTCTAAATCCTCCAAAATGGTTACAAAAATGCCTCAAGGGCATAACTAAATTGGCCAAAGTTCTGGCTCTTCAGGATATTGGTAGTTCCCAGAGTTGCAACAGGCAGGATATGAAAAAGTCTTCTTGGCACCCCTCTGCCCCTATTCTTTCCCCTTCAGATGAGGATGAAGTTTTGCCACCTCCCTATAGTTTTCATGGACCCCAAACTCCTTCTCATTCATCTGTGTCCTCCCCAAGGTCCCCTGAGTCTGTTCTCTTATGACCAGAGGGATTTATAACTTCTCCCTCATCCTCAGAGAGAGATGAACCCTTGATGGAAGTGGTGTTATCCCCCCATCTCTTCCCACCTCAGATCCCATGAACATCTCTCTGTTCACCCCCTTGCTGCTACTTTCCCAGGTGCAAGTTCTTCCTGACCCCCAGTTGTTCTCATGTTGCCTCTCTGAGAAGTTCCCTGAGGAAGAGATGGAACCACTGCCTTTGTCTATGTTCTCTTTACAACTTCAGATATATATAATTGGAAGAATCAATTATAAAGAATCTTCCTTTCTCTGAGCGTCCGCAGCCCCTCATTTCTCTCCTTGAATCCATTTTTCACATGCACTGGCCACTTGGGATGATTGACAACAGATTTTCTTGGCACTTTTTACTCTTTTTTTTTTTTTAATATTTTTTTAGTTGTGAATGGACACAATAACTTTATTTATTTATTTTTATGTGGTGCTGAGGATTAAACCCAGTGCCTCACACTTGCTAGGCAAGTGCTCTACCACTGAGCCACAACTTCAGCCCCCACTTTTTACTTCTGATGAGTAGGACCGATTCAAGGCAGAGGCCAGGAGGGTTATCCTTACAGCGGCCAGTCACAGCAAAGCCAAAAGTTGACAGTTGTTGTAAGAGAGAGCCCCTTCCAGACATCTGTCCTGATGGTGACCCTAACTCTGGGGTAGGTCAGGCTCATTTGGGTGCCTATCACCACATTTATTGGTAGGACCAAAAGGGGCTGCTAAGAACCCCATTAACTTGTCTAAAGCTACTGAAGTACTCCAGGGCACCAGTAATACTCCAAACATGTTTCTTGAAAGGCTTGCAGGACACAGACAATTATTAGGGGCTCATAAACAAGCCATCATTCAGATACCCATCCCCATCACAAAGAGACAAGTCTGTGAATTTCTGGGAATGGCATGTTATGGCAGGCTTTGGATTGCCTCATTTGCAGAATTAGCAAGGCCTTTGTTTGAAGCCACTGCAAGAACTGGCCCTTTACAATGGACTGAGAAGGAACAAGAGGTCTTTAAAGTCATCAAGGCATCTCTGATCAAGGCCCCCACTCTGGCTCTGCCCAATGTTACTAAGCCCTTCAACCTGTGGCAGAAAGTCAAAGAGTTGCTGAAGGGGTCCTCACCCAGATCTTAAACCATGGAAAAGGTCAATAGCCTATCTAAAAGATTGGACCTGGTAGCATCTGGATGGCCTTCCTGCTTACGTATCATAATGGCCACCGCCCTTATGGTCAAGGGGACCAATAAGTTAACCTCACAGTGAGAACCCCACACTTTGTAGAGACCCTCCTAAATGGTGCACTAGATAGATGGATGACTAATAGTCATATTATTCAATATCAGAGTCTGTTGCTTGACCATCCTCAACTCACCTTTGTCCCTGCAAGGGCCCTTAACTCCACCTCACCGGTGCCAGATGATCATCTACACAAGCCCCTCCATGACTGTGAGGATATGCTCGACCAGGGCTCAGAAGGGCCTGACTTTACCAATGTTCTTTGACTGAGGCTGAAGCTGTCCTGTTCACAGATGGTAGCAGCCAAGTCATAGATGGGACTCAGACAGCTGGAGCTGCAGTCACAATGGAAACAGAAGTTGCCCAGTTCCGCTCCAGAGTTCCTGCGGACCAGCAGGAGCCTCAGAGGGCCCAGATCCGCCCTCAGGAAACTCCACGGGTGTCCAGCCAAAGGGAGACCAGGGACTGCTACCTCTAGCCACTGGGGATCCCAAATTAAGGGCAAGAGTCGCTCCAGAGACCTCAGCGTGAGGCAGCCCCACCCAAGGGTGGCCTGGGCCCACCTCAGTTCCACTCTAGAGTTCCTGAGGACCAGCAGGAGCCGCAAGGGGCCCAAATCCACCCTCAGGAAACTCCACAGGTGTCCAGCCACAGGGAGACCAGGGACTGCTACCTCTAGCCACTGGGGAGCCCAAGCTCAGGGCAAGAGCCGCTCAGAGATCCCAGCAGGAGGCAGCCCCACCCAACTGTGGCCTGGGCCGGCCCAGTTCCACTCCAGAGTTCCTGCCGACCAGCCCAAGCCTCAGAGGGCCCAAGTCCACCCTCAGGAAACTCCACGGGTGTCCAACCAAGGGTTGACCAGACAGAGATAGCTACCAGCCACAGAGGAAGGCACACCCAGGGTAAGAGTCGCCTGCACAGATCCCAGCATGAAGAGGCCACACCCAAGTGTGCTCTGAGCCCACCTCAGTTCCGCTCCAGAGTTCCTGTGGTCAGGCGAGACAGAAGGCCCAAAACCACCCTTAGGGAATGCCAGGGGTGCCCAGCTGAAGGCAGACCAGAGCCTGCTAGCCTCCAGCCCCAGGGGAGCTCACATTCACTGTAAGGGTCGCACACAGACTCTCCTGCTTGTGATCCTGCCTAAGTGAGACCTGGGCCCGCCTCCAGTTCTGCTCGAGAGTTCCTGTTCACCAGCAGGAGTGCAAGAGAGGGGCAAAACAGCCCTCAGGGGCCGCCTCAGGAGCCCAGCCAAGGCCACTCCCACTGCCCTCTAGAGGTACATCCACTATCTCTGCCACCAACTTTAGTGGCAGTAGTGCCCATCTAGGGACACTGGGGGAACAGAAGTAGCTCCAAGGTGAGACACAGGTAATCAGGAGTGTCAATACAAAATTATAGGATAGAAGCCGCAGTATCTCAGATTGGTATTTCAAGAAAGGAATATACACAATCAACATGAAAAAACAAGGGAAGAAAGTGCCCCAAATAAACCTGGATACCACTGTAACAGAATCCATTGATAACACAGTTGATGAAATGTCAGAGAAAGAATTCAGAATGTACATAATTAAAATGATCAGCGAACTAAAGAATGACATAAGTGAGCAATTACAGGCAAAAACTGATCAATCCAACAAAGAAATAGGAGAGCAAATAAAGGCAACCATCGATCATTCTAACAAAGAGATAAGAAAGCAATTACAAGTAGCAAAAGATTACTTTAAGAAAGAGCTAGAGAATACAAACAACAATAAGTGTTGGCGAGGTTGTGGGGGAAAAAGGCATGCTCATACATTGCTGGTGGAACTGCAAATTGGTACAATCAATCTGGAAAGCAGTATGGAGATTCCTTAGAAAACTTGGAATGGGGGCTGGGCTTGTAGCTCAGTGGTAGAGCGCTTGCCTCGCATGCATGAGGCCCTGAGTTCGATCCTCAGCACCACATACAAAGCAATAAAATAAAGACATTGTGTCCATCAACAACTTAAAAAAAAAAACAAAAAAACTTGGAATGGAACCACCATTTGAGCCTGCTATCCCGCTCCTCGGTCTATACCCAGAAGACTTAAAAACAGTGTACTACAGTGCTGCAGCCACCTCAATGTTTATAGCAGCTCAATTCACAATAGCTAAACTGTGGAACCAACCTAGATGCCCTTTGATAGATAAATGGATAAAGAAACTGTGGTATATATACACAATGGAATATTACTCAGCAATAAAAAAGAATAAAATTATGGCATTTGCAGGTAAATGGATGGAGTTGGAGAATATCATGCTAAGTGAAGTAAGCCAATCTCAGAAAACCAAATGCTGAATGTACTCGTTGATAACTGGATGCTGATCCATAATGTGGGGAAGGACATGGGAACAATGGTGGAACTCTGTTTACAGGGGTGTAAGGGGGGAGGGGGCATGGGGACAGTAAAGGTGGTGGAGTATGATGGTCATCATAGCCCTAGCTTTATGTATGACTGCATATATGTTGTGATTCTATGTCACTTACAACCAGAGAAATGAAATGTTATCCTCTATCTCTGTACAATGAATCAAATTGCACTCTGTTATCATGTAAGCCTAAATAGAACAAATAAATTAATTAAATATGAAAAAAAAAAACAATGGAAACAGAAGTCATTGGGCTCAAGCACTCCTGAGGAGAACCTCAGCACAGCAAGTAGAACTGATTGCCATGATATAAGCTTTAAGGTGGGCCGAAGTTAAGAAAGTAAACATTTACACAGACAGCAGGTTTGCTTTTGCTACCCCACATGTGCACAGAGCCATTTGCAGGGAGTGGGGACTACTAACTACTGAGGAAAAGTTCATAACAAATAAAGAGGAAATATTAGCCCTATTTGAGGCAATTTGGTTACCTAAGCAGGTGGCTGTCATATACCGCTCTCTGATCATCAGTGACAATAAGTTTGCCAATGAGACAGCTCAATGAGTGGCCCTGGACTCAAACCAGAACCAATCACCATGCTCCCTCTGGCTTTATATCCTGAAACCAGCATTCCTTCCCTCCCATACTATCTACCAGAATCAGAAGAGATGCTAAAGAAAAGGGCGGGGTGGGGGGGGCGGATCAGAAGGCTGGTGGACTCTGCCTGACTCCAGACTAATGATACCCAAGCCTTGGAAAAAAACATTAATACTGGATTTACATGCAACTACCCATTGGGAAAGAACAAATTAACTGACTTTCTATCTAAAACATACCATGTCCCAGGACTAAAGCAAATAGCCTACGACATCTCTGAGTGATGTCCAGCCTGCCAACAGGTAAATACCAAACACGGAAAGTGGACCCACCCTGGGGTCCGCAAATGAGGTGAACTGCCTGGAAACCACTGGGAAGTTGACTTTGCTGAGGAAAGACCTCTCGCCAATGGCTATAAATACCTCATTTTTGTGGATACTTTCTCAGGTTGGCCAGAAGCATATCCTACCAAAACTGAGTCTACCTGGACTGTAACACAATTTCTTCTTAATGAAATCATACCATGCTATGGACTGCCTGTCACAATAGGATCAGATAGATAATGGGCCAGCATTCACTGAGCACAAGGAATATCAAAGGCTTTAAATACAGACTGGAAGCTTCACTGTGTTTACTGTCCTCAAAGTTCTGGGCAGGTTGAGCGCATGAATGGAACCCTAAAGAGTACCCTCAGTAAATTTTCAGTAGAGACGAGTGCTAGGTGGCCAGTGCTTTTTCCCATTGCTCTTTTGTGGGCCCAATGCACCCCTTAAAAGAGAAGTCTTTCTCCCTTTGAGATTATGTATGGAAGACCACCTCCTTTGTTCCCCTGTGTATCTGATATGCATTTGGCTGAAATGAAATGAAAATATTAATTTGGCCACCAGTCTCTTGTTAACTACCTTAAGTCTCTCCAGCAGATGCAAGAAAAGGCTTGTAGATTCCTTCATGAGAACAAAGCCCAAGAGACCACTGGTTTCCAACAACTGTTCCAACCAGGAGACAACATCTACATCAATAGTTCCAAATGGAAGGACTGATACCCAGCTGAAGAGGATCTTACTCCATCTCCTGACCACCCCAACAGCCATATAGGTGATGGGCTCACTACAAGGATTTATCATACCTGAGTAAAGCTTGCAAAGACACCTCCTGCAGAGGGAATGAACCACTCACTGAGACCCTATCCATCCTCTAAAGATAAAACTAAAAAAATACTAATTGCGTTTTTTCTTTTGCTTGAACTAAGGCTCAGGCTGCTGAACTCCTCAGGTACAATTTTAACATGTCTTCTCCTTGTGGAATTCTAGCTCAAGTAGATGGATGGATTCCTAGGCCAGGTCAGACAGACCTAGATAAACCTTTGTTAACTGTACAATTAGATGATGCTGTTCCCCAATTTAAGGGCAATCCTTATACTCTGAGGTGATGACTCCCCCTCACATAAATGTAGGGATCTCTTTAATTTTTATTGTCCCTCCTGGTCTTGTGTCAAGATAGCCACGTATAGAGGTGGACCTAATGATATAACTTGGCTTTCAGTTTAGACAGAAAATTCCCCTAACTTTCCCTGGTGGCCCTTTTAAGAGCCAGAATCAAGGATTTTATTTGTTTCAAGAAAAGGGAGGAATGTTATGGGCTGATTTGAAAATTAGCTCAGACTTACCCCATTTTGTTCAGACACCTCACCCTGTGTGAAATTGGCCCCCTTCCTCATGAGCCCACTCACATAGAAGCTACCACCTCCACCCCCACCTACTTGCTCCCTGACCAGAATATCCTTGCTCTACGGGACTAATGCAAGATTGTTTTTCTGAAAGCGTGACTTCTGAAATATGACTGTATGACTTCTTTCATAACTTTCCATTTGTATACAATGTACCTTATGATTATGATAGCTTCTGCTGCCCACCCCCTCCCTGTTTGTGGTTGTAGGGCTTATAAACATGTTCCTGTCCCAAATTGGGGTCGAGAGTTGCAGAACTACTTGGTTCTCTGCATAGAGAACCCTAGCCAGAAATAAAGCTTTTGTCTTTACTTTCAAAGGACCTGGACAATTATTTGGAAATTTGGAATAGTGCCTTAACACATAGTACCTAAATCAATATGTAGATTCAATGCAATCTCCATTAAAATACCAATGATGCATGCCTATAATCCCAGCAACTCAGAGACTGAGGCAGGAGGATCACAATTTCCAGGCCAGCCTCAGCAATTAAAGGAAACTCTGTATCAAAATAAAAGATTAAAAGGGCTAGGGATGTAGCTTAGTAGTAAAGTGCCTCTGAGTTCAATTCCCAGTACCATAAAAACCAAACCCAAACAAAACAAAACAAAAAAGGTATTCTCCACAGAATTAAAAAATCAAGCTGAGCATGGTGGTGCATGCCTGTAATCCCAGCACTTTGGGAGGCTGAGACAGGAGAATTGCGAGTTCAAAGCCAGCCTCAGCAATGGCGAGGTGAGGCACAAAGCAACTCAGTGAGACCCTGTCTCTAAATAAAACACAAAAATAGGGCTGGGGATGTGGTTCAGTAGTCGAGTGCCCTTGAATTCAACTGCAGTACCCCCCCGCCAAAAAATCAATCCTTGAATTCATATGAAAGTGCAAAAGACCCCAAATAGGCAAAGTAATCCTTAACAAAAACAACAAACCTGGAGGCATCATGATACCTGACCTCAAAACATACTCTAAAGGTACAGTAATCACAACCTTTAGGGTACTGACAATACATGGACCAAAGAACAGAACAGAGAATACAAAGATAAATCTATGCATACAGCCAGCTGATCTTTGACAAATGCACCAAAAACATACACTGGAAAAAAGACAATCTCTTCAATAAATGGTGCTGGGAAAATTGGATTCACATATGCAGAAGAATTAGGACTAGACTATAACAATCACCCTATGCAAGGATCAACTGAAAATGGGCCAAAGACATAAATATCAGACCCAAAACTATGAAAATACCAGAAGAAACTTAGGAGGAACACACTAAGGTATTGATATTTGCTATGATTTCTTGTATACACACACACACACACACACACACAATAAAATATTACTTAGCCATAAAAAAGAATGAAATCCTATCATTTGCAGCACCATGGATGGAATGAAAGACATTATGTTAAGTGAAATAAACCAGACACAGAGAGACAAATACTGCATTTTCTCATATGTGGAAGCTTACAAAGTTCATTTCATACAAACAGACAGTAGAATAGTGGTCACTAGAGGCTAAAAAGGGTAGTGGGGAAAGTAGATACAGAGAGATTAGATAATGGGCCCCAAAATACAATAACATAGAAAAAGTTCTAATGCTCCATAAAGCAATGGGGTAATAATGGTTCACAACAACATATTATACACTTTATAAAGAGAGAAGTTAAAATTTTCCCAACATAAAGACATAATAAACATTTAATTATCCTGATTTGATTATTATACATTGTATACATGTATCAAACTATCACACTGGACCCTATACATCTATATGATTATTATGTGTCAGTTGAAAAATAGTGGATGATGGGATGATTTTTCATTCTTAGCAGGTTATTACCAGAAATATTAGGACAGAACACAATTAACCAGTGTGAGAGAAATTACAGGAAATAGAGAGAATCAAGCAGTTGGGGATGTTTTGGTTTAGATATGAAGTATCTCCTCAAAAGCTCCTGTGTCAATGAGAGAATGATCAGTGTTAAAATGATTAGGTTATGAGAGGTAATTATAACCTAATTACCTCAGACCCAATCTGTCAACCATAGACTGAATGCCTAAAACTGTGAACCCTGAATAAACTTTTCCTCCTCTAAGTTGTTCTTGTCAGGTATTTTGGCCACAGCAATGAAAAGCTAATGCAGGGGCTTTGCAGGATTGAAAAACACTAGTTCTATACTACAGCATTGTGATTTTGAAAGGCTTTGAGCAACGTACCCCTGTAGAATTTGAACAAAGTAATTCACCCTTAGGAAAAGATATTTTCAGGTAGCCTCAAAATAGCAGAAAGAGAAAGATTTAATGAAGTAGAAAAATTATGCCGCTCTTAGTACTTTATCTCCAGTGGGAATAGTTTTGGTGCTTCAACCAGATACCTTTTGATATTTATTTATTTATTTATTTTTCATATTTAATTTATTTATTCATTCTATTTAGCTTACATAACAGAGTGCAATTTGATTCATTGTACAGAGATAGAGGATAACATATCAATTCTCTAGTTGTAAGTTGTATAGAATCACAACATATATGCAGTCATACATTAAGTTAGGGCTATGATGAGCATCATATTCCACCACTTTTACTGTCCCCGTGCCCCCGCCCCCCTTAAAACCCTGTGAACAGAGTTCCACCATTGTTCCCATGTCCTTCCCCACATTATGGATCAGAATCCAGTTATCAACGAGTACATTCAGCATTTGGTTTTCTGAGATTGGCTTACTTCACTTAGCATGATATTCTCCAACTCCATCCATTTACCTGCAAATGCCATAATTTTATTCTTTTTGATTGTTGAGTAATATTCCATTGTGTATATACCACAGTTTCTTTATCCATTCGTCCATCGAAGGGCATCTAGGTTGGTTCCACAGTATAGCTATTGTAAATTGAACTCCTATAAACATTGATGTGGCTACAGCACTGTAGTACACTGTTTTTAAGTCTTCTGGGTATAGACCGAGGAGTGGGATAGCAGGCTCAAATGGTGGTTCCATTCCAAGTTTTCTAAGCAATCTCCATACTGCTTTCCAGATTGGTTGTAACAATTTGCAGTTTCACCAGCAATGTATGAGCGTGCCTTTTTCCCCCACAACCTCGCCAACACTTATTGTTGTTTGTATTCTTGATAATTGCCATTCTGACTGGCGTGAGATGAAATCTTAGGGTAGTTTTGATTTGCCTTTCTCTGATTGCTAGAGATGTTGAACATTTTTTCATATGTCTGTTGGTGGATTGTACATCTTCTTCTGTGAAGTTTGTGTTCAGCTCTTTGGCCCATTTATTGATTGGGTTGTTAGTTTTTTGTTGTTAAGTTTTTTGAGTTCTTTATATATCCTAGAGATGAGTGCTCTATTGGATGTGTGTGTGGCAAAGATTAGTTCCCAGAATGTCGGCTCTCTGTTCACTTCATTGATTATTTCTTTTGCTGAGAAGAAGCTTTTTAGTTTGAATCCATCCCATTTGTTGATTCTTGATTTTACTTCTAGTGCTATAGGAGTCTTGTTAAGGAAGTACGGTCCTTATCCGACATGAACAAGATTTGGGCCTATTTTTTCTTCTATTAGGCATTGGGTCTCTGGTCTGATTCCCAGGTCCTTGATCCACTTTGAGTTGAAGTTTGTGCATGGTGAGAGATAGGGGTTTAGTTTCAATTTGCTGCATATGGATTTCCAGTTTTCCCAGCACCATTTGTTGAACAGGCTATCTTTTCTCCAGTGTATGTGTTTGGCTCCTTTATATAAGGTAACTGTAAGTAAGTGGGTTCATCTCTCTGTCTTCTATTCTATACCATTGGTCTACATGTCTATTTTGGTGCCAGTACCATGCCGTTTTTGTGACTATAGCTTTGTAGTATAATCTGAGGTCTGGTATTGTGATGCTTCCTGCTTCACTCTTTTGCTTTGGCTATTCTGGGTCTCTTCTTTGTCCAAATGAATTTCATGATTGCCTTTTCTATTTCTATAAGGATTGACGTTAGGATTTTAATTGGGATTGCATTGAATCTATATATATTGCTTTGGGAAGTATGGCCATTTTGACAATATTGATTCTGTCTATCCAGGAGCATGGGAGATTATTCCATCTTCTAAG